>JANHGL010009363.1:172105-232850 GCA_024611195.1 Ceyx melanurus | reverse complement strand
TAATTTTATTATTTAATATTAAGTTATTAAAATAAATTAAAGAATAAATTAAATAATATAAATTTAATGTTAAATAATTTATATTATTTAATTTATTTCAATTAGGCTGCATTTCAAACCTCCCTGATTCAGCATCAATTTAAAGATGCAGTCATGTGGTTTACTGAGGTTAAGGAACAATACTGGAGGTCCCAGTTCAGCACATTGTAAATTCTTTGTGGACTATGTTCCTGTTATTTTCACATTATGTTTTCCATTTCTTTTTGTTGTCCAAATGACTTTACCACCCAAATTATCATGATTCATCTGAAAATACTACCTGGCGTGTGACTTAATTGAATTCTAAAGTAATCCAAGGCAATTTAAGGAAATTCATAATTACTCCTGTGTGGCATTAAAAACTCATGACCTCTGCTTTTCATGCTTGTTACCAAGACAGATGTGATACTTTCCTAATCACAGACACCTAGACTCTGCTGTCAAGTGGGGACACAGACTCCAAAAGGGCTCTGCCCTTACACAGAGATGTGCTGGGGGAGGATTTGGGAACTAAATTTCCTCAACTTCAAGAACGTCAAGGTAACTCTGTCACACCTTAGAGAAATACCTGTTAGAGTTAGCTCTATTCAAATACAGCTCCAATATATTTTTCTGAAGGGAATTTCTTGTAGTGCTTCACCAGTTCAGTCTTGTACAGCCTGATTACATTCAGAGAGCTTTTTGCAGGCAGCAGTTGCCAGGATGATTTCATAGCTGCAATGTTATTAAAGTAGGAGAAGCAGGGAAGGAAGCAATACCATGGAGGCATTCTCTAGCTATGTACTTAAGTTGTGTGTCTTCCTACATTGCCACTGGGTCTAGCAATTATTCTATTTTAATGTGAGAGTTTAAATTAAAACTCTGTTAGAAAGCATTGTGCTGTACTTATATCCAGGCTTCAAAGTCTGCCTCGTTATCAAGGCTCGCTTCTGATGTTTTTTTATCTTCTTTTATCTTCACTCTTTGAAACAAAGGTATTTTGAAGTACAAAACAGGTAAAGTATCTTTTGTAATGGATTCATGCAAAGGAAAGTGAGAGAAGACCTGTAGGGTAGGTGCAGCAGAGGAGCATCTGAAAGAATTACATGGAAAATGACAATGGTGTTGTGCCAAATTACAGGCACAAACAAATTCTTTAGCTTGATTTACATAATAGAAATCAACACCGGGTATTGTATTTGAAATATATATATATTTAACATTTGTACAAAAGATGTTGTTACACCAGTTGTGCCTTCAAGACTTCTGAACATAGAGCCATAAACTCATGCCTGATAAAGACCTGGACAGGCACAAAACTTCCCTTTCTGCTTCGTACAAGTCAAGAGTTGTGGACTTAGGGAACATCTTTCATTGGATAAACAGCTTAAAGAGATGGAAATCTTCAATTACTTCTCATTAAAAGCTAATGTAAATGTCTAAAATGCCTGATGTATGGAAATGACAATCTCTTCTTTGCTACAGCACTATTCTCATACATCACTCTTGAATAGAATCTGCTGGTGCAGTTATCTTGCAGCATCCAGAGATCCTACAGCTCTGCCCTGTACCAAATGAGGATAATTCTGAGCTTAGTTCATAACTGATGACCCTTCAAAGTGGGGACACATACACTTCACCCTTTCAGCTCTTCCCAGCTATGCTCCTGCTTAGCTTACTCTTTAGGAAAAAGAGATGGTTTTATACCTCTACATTTTTACTCTCTGCTCTCTACTTAATCGGAGGAGAGGGGAAACTTCTAGAAGCAAATTCACTAAGAACAGCCCACACATGAAATTGGGTTCATCCATGGAACCAAAAGTTGACTGCAAAATGAGCTGTAATTTTAATTATACTGTTAATGTACTAAATATTAAACTCTTAGGAAGACTGTCATAAATAGTGTCATCTTTGAAGCAGAGTTATTGCCACTTCAGGTTCATCAGGACATAAATGAAAGAATCCAGACTCCCTGGCTTGGCAGGTAGGAGTGTTCTTCATTAGCTTCATTCCCCCTGGTCATTTTAACAGCTTGAACTGAGTCTGTGCTGGTCCCTGGAATGTTAATGACACAGGGCTATGTGCAAAGGGGGTGTCAGCCTGTCAGTCTGTTCAGAGCTGTACTGAGCCAATGCCTCTCTTCCTTCCCTGCTAATGCCACAGCCTACAGGGATGTGGGGCTTTTTTTAATGGCAGGTGCTTAAGCTTTGACACCTGTGTAGGCACCTGGCAATTGCTGTGCTTGTTGAGGTGGCTGTGCTCCTGTTTGCCAGTGCAGATGGATTCTTACAAAAGAAGCATAAAGAGACTCTGCCTTCGTGACTGGAATCTGTTTTCTAAGCACAAATGGAGAGCTGGAATGGGAGGAAGCTGAATTGTGTCCTTACCCCACTTTTCATTTTTGAATGTAATTCTGAACGTTATAAAAATCACCTTGTAGCCTGTTGGACAAGATTTCAGGAATTAAACGTGTCTTCAGAACAATCCAACGTTGTGTTGGCAGAAAGATTTCAGGGAAAAAACTCCTATTCCAAGATCCAACCAGCATGGAGCACATGTAAACCAGCAAACCCTGCATTCAGAGCTGTGCTGACGTCTTTAATTACACCATCGATTATGCTAATTCTAATGCATACTTGAGAATGGGATAAAAATAAACCAAAGGAGATTATTTGTTAGCTGCAGTTTTGTGGCTGAAAATGAGCTGAACACTTAAAATAAGTCTGGATAAAACACTACATAATGTGCCATAGGGAACAATTCTACATAGGCAGTGAGTAGAGCAGGGTGGGAACTAATAATTCTTCCATCTTAGTTCTATTTTATGGTTCTGGCAAGATAAACTAGCTCAGATGATTCTTTTTTTCCTTCCTTCCCAGCAGGGTCTGAAGCCAGGACAAAACTGAATTCTTTCTTTAGAAAAATCTCTTTGTGGTAAAAAAGCTCACTGAATTTAGGATTACACAAAATTATGTACTTGATGTTGATAACAAGTGATTGAATGACATCAGCAAAGGCCTGCTCTTGTGTTGAGTCTCTCTGCAATCACAATCTGGTTGTCCAGATCTAGTTTCTAATATTGTAAATTGTCTCTAGTTTCATAGCTGCATCTCTTTGGAATTTCTCTTGGAATACATCATATTTCTTTTATTAATTGCCAAATCACTGAAATTGTTTCTTTAGATGCTCATTGAAAGTAGCTGAATCTGTGCAACTTGCATGTATAGAAACTGAAATTTCACATGATGACCTACAACAGGGAGAAAAAAACCCTGTAAGAATTGTCACTTTCTGCCTCAGAGAAGCTACATTTTTCACTTGGATCTCATGGAATAGCTCACAGTTGTAGCCTAGTTTGGGTTGATCCTGACCAGAGTATCCACAGTTTACCTCCCATGAGCTCAGAAATCCATTGTTCTATAGTACATCTCTGCAATGACATCTGTTGAGACCTGCAGTATGTGCTATAGCCATCTCTGACTTTCACAGTAGGCCTCCCCAGTTTTGTTCATCCAGCATAAAAATGATGCTGTAATATATATTTAAGAATAAATTATCTATTTAGTTAGAAGTGAAGTAGCAGGTTTTAAGTGGCAAAGGGGCTAAGGAAACAAGCAGGAATTGTTTAATGCTGGGTAACAGCTCTTCATGTTTCACAGATTTTTGTTTTAATAAGATTCTTTTCACTAAGGTACTGTGAAAGTCAGCAGAGAACATACTGAATACTGGGAATTTCCAGGACACACTAGTGAAGAACAATATACTTGGTTGTGTTGTGCTTTGCAGAAGCCTTAGCAGATATTCCTACCCCTTTTCTGGGATCTTCTTCACAGCCCCATAGTTGACCAACACCGTGACTGAGGCAGGAATCTTTTCTGCTTTTTCTTATTTTTTCTTCCACAAGAATAAGAATAAATGCAGATATTTATACTGAATTGTTATTAATACAATGTATTTATAGTTCTTACAAACCTTGCACGTGTACACATGCATGTTGCATTTGTGGCATATTGATTTTTTTGTAACAAACACTTTTGTGCATCGATCAAATGGACAGTGTTTGTTGAAGAGATGTGTATGGGAGTGTCAGGAGCTTTAAGCCAGTTTCACATCTTGGATCAGTAATGGTCTGTGTGGTCAGGAGAGGATGTCTGAAACTGCACTGCAAGGATAGCTATGAATTTGCTTAAGGTCCTTTGCATTATTTTTCTCTTTTGTAATCTCTAAATTCAGTTTAAATGAAGCATCTAAACAAGAGCCTGTTTTATGTTCTCTTGAAAGTTAGTCCTAAGTGGTACTTCTGAACATGTCATCATTCCTCTGTGAACATGTATGATCCATTCCTCTGTCCTGTGTAGTGTCATTGGTCACCACCTTTGTCAGCTGCTTCATTTGGAGAGTAAAGTCCATGCTTGGAGAGTGTGGCACTTGGTAGCTGTGAAAAACAGCCCCCTGTAAGCTAGTCCATGGGTGAAGCCTGTGCTGTCTCCATCCAGCTCTCTCCTGAGCTGCTCTCTGCAGAAGTCTGGGGAAGCAGAGGGAATGGAATTGGCTGTGCACATTCTGGATCTGGCAGCAGCTCATCATCTGCAGCTACCTAAACAGAGTTCTGCTGCAGTAGAAATCCTCTCAGGGAGTGCACACTGGCATAAATACATGGGTTTGGACTTGAAGAAAATGTTTCTAGAAGGAGAAATCTACAAATTGTCGTCCCATCCTACCCACAACAACAGCTTTTGGAAATTCCAAGTTATATGGGAAGTGTTTTTAATCCATAAAATGAAGTTCTTTCCATTTACTGTTAGAAAGAAACCTTCTATCAAAACCCCATCAGCAGTTTCATCTATGTAGAGATGTATCTAACAGACAATAGTTTATTTCCACCAAAGCTCCAATCCTGCCTGCTTTTCAGTAATTCCTCAAAGTTATATTTATAACTAGGCACTGCAAAGTTTTCCATGGTATGTGTTTATACTGTTTTCTAGGAGAATGAAATTATGTCTGTAATGTTGAATTCCACAGAAACCTTTTCAGCAATTTCCTATGTCTAGGAATTGTACAGTGGAGTTTATTTCTGCTGTTGAGCAAGAGGTGAAGTAAATGGTGGTGTGCTCAGGAGTGCATCAGGAGTCATACAATGTCTTTTAAACAATATAATTCCCATAGTGAAGGAAATCAACATGCTGCTCCCATTTAGGTATTCCTGGTGCATAGTATCAGTGTGGTCTTCTAAGCTTTAATAGCCTGAAGCACAGTATAAAATGAAATTGCTGGTGCCAAAGTAGAATTAGACTAAACAACTTTAGCATCTGGACTCCTAGGTAACGATAAAGAGACGATGACTCTGTCTGGAGCTTGTCCCCCAGATGCTCACTGCTCCTTGCTTGAGGTACATATCAAACAACTCCATTTCTCCCTTCCTTAGCCTGCTGCTTACCATTTCCCAGTGTCTTGGTGCTTCAAGGTCACCAGAATGCACGCAGATGAAAATTGCACAGCCTTGGGCAAGATGCAGAGAGGAGTGTAGTAAAACCATTCCAACAGAACAGTGGTTCTGCTGAAATCTCCTGTTTCAGCCTGCTGCTTGGCTTACTGCCCTGCCCCAAAAAGCCACCAAAGCAAACTGAATTAAAGAGTATCTGTCACATATAGAGTATGTAGGTGACACCTGGTCTTCAACTGTTAAGTGGGAAGACTTGCTGGTGGCTGGGGGTGGAGGGGCAAGGAAAACCTGTGAGGAACTTGAAAGATGTAGAGGTCTAAGAGGAAGGATGAGGTGATCCTGGACAAGGGGAATCTACTGAGATAGTTCTTATAATGGAATGAGAGACTGAAAAGTCAGTTCTTGGTTTTTTGCAACCAGTCCTGGTTTGGTTTTTTTTGTCATTAGTTGCTACCCTGTGAAGATTCCCCAGTGAATAAATAGAATTATAAATGCCATCAAAACCTTTCACTTCTATGTCTGATTCATAAGTTTCTGTAGGAGTTTTCTGCAATCACCTTCTCCCCCAGTTTCAGAGCTGTCATAAGGAAGTGACCCTGGCAAATGGTGATGCTCAAACGTGCTGCTGCGTTCATACAGTTAAACTTTTTTGCTTTAAACATTTTTCTTTAAGCTCTTGAAGAGCCTTTCTGATGGAAGGAGACTACCGGGTGAGATAGATGATGATGGCTTGGAAATAAATCCATTTCTGACTGTGATTTAGACATCTGGGGGCAGAGCTGGTAGGAGGTGGTAATATCAGGCTTCCTTTGTCCTGCTGTGTAAAATAAAGCTGTTCTGTTTTGCATGTGGCTGTAAATATTACCTGGTGGATATATACTGAGAACAGTCATTATTTCAAGATTATAAAGAACTGCTGAATCTTTTTCCAATCTAAAACAAATATGAAACCAGAGCATGGATCAGGACTTTTCAACCTACTTGTAGCTACTATGTATATATATTTTTACTAAGGTCATCCACTGAGATTTAATTTTGTTCTGGAGAGTTGTTGTTTTTTAACCTGTTGTTTAATTTTAGAGGCAGTCAGATTTGCTCTCAGAGTTAAGAGGATGTGTGGCTTTATTCTTTGGTTGCAGTGAGAAGGCAAGGGAGGGCTCGTGGAAGCCAAGTTCTCTTTCTCTAAATAAGACAGCTACTGATGGAGGATTTGAGAGGGTTTTTTCACTATTTTATCTACTATTAAGAACACATGTGGAGAAGGTGAAGAATTGCTATTACTCTCAAGGAGGTGCTTGACAGTCTTTGTTTACATGTTAAGTGTTGCTTGAAAACTTGTGGAATCTGTAAAAACAAGATTCAGGGATCAAAGATGCAGTGGAATCAGGCACTAGGCAAGAGCTCAAGAACATGAGGGAGGAGGCTGGGGACAAACCCTCACATTTCATGGCTAACTGGCAATTTCTTGACACGTGAAAGGATGGTGACTTCAAGATGGGAAAGGTGGAAGCTCTATTGCATTAAGTCTTCTTTCCCTCTTAAAGAGGATCAGAGGTAATAAAAGGACTGGCAGTAAAAAGATCTTGTGCTATGAGAGATCTTGTGCCCTGCTCTGGCAGGGGGGTTGGACTAGATGATATTCTAGGACCCTTCCAACCCCTAACATCTGTGAGAAATGTTTTGTATTTACAAGTTTTATACCTACAAAGAAATTAACTTCATGACAACTAAGTAATCACAATCTTTTTATATACTATGTCTAATTTGCTCATTCTTCCACATCCTTCCCTTGCAGAGTTTCCTTGTTCTGTTTGTCACTGAAATGTCAAACCAATCTATGTATCCAGGTCTTGGTCTGGCTAGTGATGTGTGTGTGCTGATAGTAAGGTATTTAGGAGGAACTGTTGTTTTTACCTTTCCTCCAATTTACAACACTGCTGGGTAATTTTTAATGTAAGGCTTCTAATATTTTTGTTTCAGTATTTGTGATTCTGCCAAAGAGTTTTGTGCACCTGATAGATGGGATACTATATACATAAATATTCAACACGTAAAACAAAAGGTCATCCAAATCATATCTAAAATAAGGGTTAAAAAGGTCACTTGTCTACAGCTGCTGGATGTGTGAAAACTAGCAGTTGCTGGGAGGCTTTTGTGTGCAGTTTGCTAGTGTATACCCTGCTGCAGAGCTTGCAGCTTGAAGTTCAGGGCATTGTTGAGATCTTTTCCACATGGTTTGTAAATGGAGGTACATCTGGGGGGGGCAGGGGATGTGTGTTTTAAAGAAATTATCAAGATTCCAGAGGTACTAAAGCAGCTTTTTTGACAGTTCAAGATTAACACTAGAACTTGCAAATTTCCACAGAGCTATTTTCACTTCCAAAGTCTTCTGCAGTAATAGGAATGGAAAAGTCAGTGTAGCAGTCTAAAACTACAGAAACCCATGACTAGTCTCCATTTATGTGGCTGCACTGGACACAGCTTGTTACAAAACCATGCAGAGGGAGCTTCTGGTTTTCCTTCCATCTTAAGAACTTTGCAAAGGCTTTTGTTCTTGAGAATTAAGAAACAGAAATAGGTATTAAGCTGTTGTTAAGAAGGCACCTGGGATTTCCAGCCAGCTCTGGTTGAGAAGGAGGCTTTGTTGTCATCCTCTTGGGGAGGAACCAATGTTGGTTTCCAGTCCTGAATATGAAGTCTGTGCATGCAACCATTGCAATAGTGTCCATGTGCTGTGTGGCAATGAACATGATGCAGTGTTATCCTCAAATGAAACAAAACATCAAATGCTTTATTTTACATATATTTGAAAGATTAGCTCATTCTTTCTCACTTAATGTACAGCAAGTCAGTATGTTTTGACAAGAAGCTTAAAAGCCAGTGGAAATAAGCATGACATTAAAAAGTCTCTTTTTCTCTCACACACATGCACACAGTGATGTGAAATGATAATGAAAAGGTCAGTTTTGGAAAGGTTACAGAATGGGAGCTCAAAAGACACTTAGCAGCTTGCTGAGCTCCAGCCTGCAATACTAATTGGTGACAGTGTGCAAGGGGCCTTCAGAGAGACCACTGCATGTGTCCCTAGCAAGCCTCCAACAGCTTACAGGATCCACTGCAAGAATATTTCCTTTCTGCCCGTGCTATTTTTCTTTTTTCTGCTCCTCTTGTATTTTATTTACTTGCAAAGAAATGAGATCCTACACAAACTGTAGCCAGCACTAGTGCCTGCACTTGTTTCCCTGAGAGAAGCAGCAGCTTGATAGTCACTTAAATTGTCTCCTTATTGGAAAGGACTGATTTAATCCTGAGTTTCAGAAATGCCTGTTTTGCCTAGAAAGTATTGCTTTCCAGGAGCAATGCAAATCCAAGAATTAAATTCAGTTCTGAAGCCAAGAAGCTAGTGGCTAACAAGCCAAAAGAGATCATTTTATTTTTTGCCTGAAATATCTGGGTCTATATATTTGCATAACTTCTGTACTACTAAATTCCATTGTTTCCCCTGGCCCTAGAGCCTTCTTGCTGCCTGCTGTGAAAGTGCAGTCCTTGCTCCAGCTTGTCTCCCTCGGGCTCTGGGTGCTGAGAAAGAGGGGTGCTCAATTTGACACCAATTGTTGCTCCTTTAGTTCTGTGTCAGTGTTGTGTAAATGCATGATGGTGGTGTTCTGTCTAAAAGGGCCCCTTTTAGAGAGGTGAATAGCTGCTACTTTGCCAGCAATTCAGCATTTGCAAGTGTCCTTTCAATAGCAAGGTTTGCCTGCTGCTCTTAATGGGGGGAAGAATGCCAGGAAGGAAATGCTTTCACATTTCTCTAATTATTATGGTGCACATTTTTAAATGACAGCATTTTAAAGCCCATGGCAGAAGATGCACCTGTAACAAAAGACCCTCTCCAGCCGATGGGGCCTTCGTTTATTCACAGGCTGTTTTCCAAGACTTTGGTTCATCTCCAGTCTTTTTACAGCACTCCTGAAAGTGCAGAGTTAAGAGTGGGGGGGGAAAAAACCCCAACCAACAAAAAAAAATTCCAGAGCCAATTGTAATCACTTAACAGTTACGTGTGACAGCAATATGTGAAACATTAAAACATTTATATGTATTTTTTGGGTTTGAAAATATAATATATAATATAATATACAACCCACTGTATTATATATATTATAATATATATAATATAATATAATAATTCAACCCACTGTTCAGAATGCCAGCTAATGTACTTGAGCATTAATTTTGAGAGATACCAAGTACTGGCTCTAAATCTGTTATCCACATTAGAAATTGAAGATCAATTCTTTCCTTAGTTGACTTCATATTTAAAGACCTTCTGTTGAAGGTTCATAAATTTAATAGATGAGTTGTTAGCTACTGTTATGGGATTAAAAAGTTTTCTTATTAAATTTTTTTTCTTTTATTGAACTTTCTAATCTAACTATATTCTCAATTATTCGAGTACATCTAGTGAGAGGGAGACTGATTTCAGAGAACAGTTGTCAGTGTGTGTTGCCTTTCTTAACCTTCCTTAAAATCTAGACTATTTTTAAATCCCCATCTCCAGCTGTGATCCTTAAATGATACATCCTGATCATCTGCACTGAGCTGTGGTTATTAGTGACAGATTTTTCTGCTCTAATGTATTATTTTTATGTTTCTCTGTTGTCCACTGAAGATAACAACCTTCATTTTTACTTCCCCCTACCGCTGATTAAATATTAGATAACAAAGCCAACAGTGTTTTAAAATTTAAAATACAAAGTCTCCCGAGTTCTTCAGTGCTACGATTTTGAGTTCTTTGTAAGGTTTATCTAAGTTACTGGCTTAGAGGCACTTCTAATAGGTACAGGATGTGTCATTTACAGAAGGTTTAAATGTCCACAGAAATACTTCACAAAGGAGTCAAAACAAACACAAAATAAACTTTAATGATTCAATCTGCTGCAGAGCTCTGAAAAAATAATCTTTAATATGACTCTTGGAAGTACTTTTCCTGTTACACAGTGTAATTCACCTTAAGAACATCATGTTCTGTAGTTTATTCTTCTTTGGAGACAATTCAAATGGGAAAGAACATCAGGACCAGAGTGACTGCTCTACCAAGAGCCTAAATTAGTTTTCTCCTCAATATGAAATATTTAGCTTAGAAAGTATCAGCTTTTGGTAAGACAGCAGATTCTGAAGGCCAGAAATATGGAAGAAAAATTGCAACAGTATTTTATAAAGATTAAAGATAGACAGCCCTAATAATAGCAGGAAGGCCAGACTGGTGCTGGCATTAAGCAAAATAATGGAAGAACTCAGACTTGATTAAATAAATAACTCAGCAGTGGCAACATAGGCAAGTTATCATTTTGGGCTTACAGAAGCCTGGTGGTTTTATGACACTACTTTTTCTGTCTAAATAACAGCATAGGTGTAGTATATGTAGAACTGCACAAGGTATTTGACTTGATCCTGTACAGCATTTTGAGGTGTTAGGATACCAACTGATGATAGTGTTGTCCTGATCAGAAAACATGAGTATTGCCAGAGGTGTAGGACTAATATGGCCTCACAAGATTGTGGTTTTGGCCCGTTATGATTTGGCGTTTTAGTATTTGTGCCTGGAAATAAAACATGAAATCATCTCTGCTTCTGTTTACATGAATTCTGTGAAATCAGAGAAATGGTGAGGAAAGAAGAGAGGACATTGATATGGGCAAATGATGATAAGGGCTCTTAGGTTGCATAACTCCTTGTAATAATTTTCTTCAGTACATACATCCTGCTCTCTAGAAGATTCTACCTGAAATTATACAAAGAAAAATCTTGGAAAAGTGTGTCTACATAAAATGCATTAAGGCAAATACCATCCACGACAGTGGGGTGCTGTGCAAGCTCAAACAGTCTTTTTGTTGTGTGCTTGTTTTTCTGCACACTTTAACTTCCCTAGATTCTGTCATAGACTTTTTATCTGATAGCATAAAAATAATATTTTCCATGGCTTCCACAGAGACATTATGCAGAAATAGTGCTTGCATTCCCTGTAGAACAGTTGTGTTCTCATTTCCAAGTTTTATTCTTCATTTGAGCAAGCTGTGATTTAAAGGAACTCATTTGCTGGATCAAGTAATACAAGAAAGATAAGCTCTGGCAGTGCAGGAAGAAAAACTCTCCTTTTGGTAAACAGAACAATTTGGCCAGGATTAGGCTACTGTAGGGAAGTACTTGTGTACTTCACACAGGGTATTTAATCAGTGCATGACTGGAAAAACTATCTTCATTATCTCTGTGTTCTTTGCAGTTGAAATAGAAACAACTCTTGATTTCTTCTAGATGGAGATTTCAGAAAGAGTCTGGTTGGGTTCCTGTCATCTGCTCTGGGGCAAACCAGCTCTAGTACATGAAACCTTCCAAAGCACCTTCCCAGCCTGCTCAGGGAGTCCCTGCCCGTGGAGTCACCTGCACACACAGTCTGGGGTGTGTGATCTGGGCTGCAGCTGAGCAGCACTCAGCACTGCAGCCAGCAGCACTCAGCACTGCAGCCACGGCAGCTTCGGACACAGCATCTGCTGCATTTAGCTCCAGAAACCCCAGCATCGCCGGGTGGATTGCTTGGGTTCACTCTTGTTTCTCTCTGCTCAGGAAAATGACCTCCACTTAAGAACACATTTTCTTTGTGTTAACCTTGCAGTTATCTGACTTTTTCAGATTAACAATTCCTGTTATAATATTGAGGGGGTGGGTAGAGAAAAGCCTTAGGCCAGATAGAATAAAATCCATTTCACAGACTGCAAAAATAAAAGCTCCTTATCTTTACCCTCATAGAACAGCAAAGAGGAGTCTTTTTTTTTTCTTTTTTTTTTCCCCTCTTCCTAACAGCATATATAATATATGCTTTCAATTTGGTCAAGAATCTAGACACTTAGACACTTTCCCCATTTTTCTCTTTCTCTGTTGACTGCATGTTCTCTCTGCTTTTGTTGGCAGCACTACAGATGTATGATGTGAAAGGATTTTCTGGGTCAAGTCACAGCCTCCTATTATTTCAGATAGCAGCATCATATATCTTTCCTTCTAAAATTAGTAAGGTGTCTTTCCCTTGTTCACCTCTCCTTTGGAGGGCTACTTCAAACTGTGTGAATGTGGGACTCAGAAATTGCCTTCTCTTAGGTAACTTTTTTTTGTTACCTGTTTGGTTTTGTGCCGAAAATGTCCTTTAGCATCAAAACCTGATGACAGGACAAGGGGCAGTGGGTGTGAGGTGGAACATAGGAGGTTCTCCTAAAGTTTCTCCAGAAGGATAAACTTTTTCCCAGTGAGGGTGACAGGACTGGAAGGGGCTGCCCAGGGAGGTTGTGGATTCTCCTTCTCTGGAGACATTCAAAACCCAGCTGGACAAGGTGTTGCTGTGTGTCCTAATGTAGGGGATCATGCTCTGGCAGGGCAGAGCCCCTGGATGTCTGTAGCCACCCACTGCCAGGTGTAGCAAACACTGGAACCTATTTCTGACATTTCCTGGGCTGTTCCATACCCAATTCTGTGACTGATTTTTACTTGCTGATCATTTTCAAAGATATTAACTGCTTGTTCTGAACTTCTTTTCATAGTTCATCTCTGCTTTTGTTTAGGGATAGGATTTTCTGTTTGCTACAGGTTTGGTTTACTACTTCTCTGTTGGTTTGTGAAGGCTTTTTTAATGGAGTGCAGAAGAGCATGGAGAGGAGTAAACAAGCAGATCCAAGCACCATGAACTACATTAGAAAAAACAATCAAAGGTGTAGGTTCAAAGGGTCAGCAATTAGGGAATTAAGGAGCAGTTGTTATTGGTGTGATATTGGAAGTAGCAGTTTGGTTTGTGCACTCAGTTGCACTCTTTGCTTTCAAGGCGGGCTGTATTCTTGCCCCCAGCAGTGTGCTGGAGATACCCCCACATCCACAGCCCTGAGGTGGAGCTTCAGGAGCTTTCTTTGAAGTGAATGTGTCAAAATACACCAGAAGGCTCCTGGTCTTTGAAGCTGTATTTTACCAGAACATAAAATAAACTGGTTAGAGGTAGCTTTTTAAAGAGCAAAATGGCTTTGATCTCCTAGGCAGGACAGACCAAGCAAGAAGAGCTTCAGATAAACCTCTCTTGCCCATTGCAGGATCTACTGTGGGCAGATGACTCCAAGGAAGGTGGGAGGACTATGTGCCATCCATGGGCATCCATCTGTGTGCCAGGCAGGCAGCAGGGAGTCCTCTATGGCTCAGCAGTCTCCAAACACACCCAGCAATGGCCTGTGTGCATCACAGCTTTAGTTGTACATATTCAATACCAAGTTTTCTAGGACTAGGAGTGACTGCTTGTGTCAAGCAGGTGGAAATCTTCTTTTGAAGGCATAAAGGATCCATTTGTAGCAACACAGTTTTTTTACCCATCAGCTTTGCAGCGTTTGCATAATGTATATATTATGCAAAAGTGGCTTCAGGCAAGTGTGATTTTTTTTTTTTAAATATATATTTTTTTAGAATGAGTTCTATCTATTGACAAGATTTAAACATTTCTCTGACAAGGCAATTTCTTCTTGAAAAGTATGTTAAAGATGCTCTGCCACTTGGAATAGAAGAATGAGGCATCAAGGAGATTGGTCAGCAGTTAGACAATGGAATTAGAGAGGTGCTGAATTAGTTTATACCATGGTATGCAGCTCAGTACATGGATTTTTATCTTCACATATGATGGGGAGGGTGTGTTCTGATAAATATGGAGATACTACACATACAATCTTTCTCTCCTTCAATTGCTTGCATTTGCACTGTTGCATCATTTCAGTGGAGAAACCATCACAGAGTATGTACATGTATTTTTAGAGCATGATTCTTCAGACAGCTGAAGACTTTCTTTCAGGACTACTTTCCAATATGAAAGAAACATCTTTAAGAGAAGCAGTTAGATGTGAAACTTTTTTTTTGTGCATAACCTTCAGTTTTTATTAAAGCCTCTTTTTATTTTATTTTGCTGCGTTTCCAAGCTAAACCAGCTGTGAAAGGTGCAGGCAGATAGTTTGCATTCAGCAAAGATCTGTCATTTTGTGCTTACTGCAAGGCAAATGGCTCTGCCAGTTGGGGCTACAATTTATCAAGCTGGCAGAGTGACAATTTTCTTTGCTCTTGAAAATTTATCATGGATAGTCATTTTTGAAGGGTTGACTCTTTTATTTAAACAGGCTTTTTACATTTAGACTTATCACAATGGCAATTATTAATACCATTAACCCATGAGGTGAAGATCACTTCTGTCCCTGGAACCTTGAGTATGTCTTCTTGACGAAGAGATTTATCTGCTCCTGTGGCTTCCTGGGTTTGTAGGTTTAAAGAACAGATGTAATATAACCAAACACTGTCTCCCTAAAGAACAATGAAAGTAATTTTCATCACAGCTGTTTTAGCAGGAAAGCAGGATAAAGGGGGGAGGAAAAGGTAAAATATTAAATATTAATGGTCAAAATTATTTTTCTTTGTTCCAACTTCCTCTCTTATCCTCAGAGGCTGAGACTGACTCACTTTGCAAGGGTTAGTAATATCTCTACAACCACAGCTCATCAATATAGCTCTTTATTTCATGTTGTATTGTGGACAGTAATTCCACAGTCCCAGCAGCAAGTGGATTTAGACACCATTCTGTGCAGTATTAAGCAGCTCCCTGGAGACACTGAGCATCCTCAGCTCTCACTGCTCTGAATGGAAGGAGGAAGCCTCGTGTGTCCTGCAGGCTCAGGACCACAGTGAGGAGTTGCTGGAGGAGCAGTCAGTCTAAAATCTGGTGTCAAAAGCAGAATTGTCTGATGTGAGAATTTGCTGGAGGTGCTAGTTGTCACTGCATCTATCTGCATTTGCATCTCCCTGTATCAGATATAAAAACTCTACTTTACATGAATTAAAGGCAGTAAAAATCAGGTTTGTACATACACAGTTCCAACAGTGTTAGAAAAAATTGAATAGAGGTGTCTTAACTCAGCAGAAATTATCCCATCTCCCTAATTTACTTACAATTCCATATTCTCTTTGCTTTATGAAAAGATTACACATTAATGGAGGGTCAATCCTGACTCTTGCAATAGTTTTTCCCTGCAGCAAGTGCTATATGTCCATCCAGGAGAGTTCTGGGCATCTGCTGGAAGCTGGAGGACTGAGGAGGGCCACCAGGCCCAGAGATTCCAGTCTCCAAACTCTGGGCAATATTTAAATTTCCCAATATTTATTTATTTTTTTCAATAACCTCTGGGTTCTTTTGCCCCCTTCTTTATGTTTCCAAAACTCCTGAACAGCTCTAATTAGGATATCAATTACATGAGTCCCTTTCTTGGGGGGGCTCTGTTAAACTCTTGTAATTGAATATCATTATCTCATGCTAATGGTCAGCCATAGCATAGAGAAATGAAAACTGGGCTTAAACCCCACCTGTGCCTGGAAAGGAAACCTCGACATAATATTTAAAACCTTACTCTGTTTTTTGAAGGAGGAAGAAACCCTTTCAGACATAAAAAATAGTAGTGTAAATTATAAGTCCAAACACAGTTTAAAAGTGATTAAATTTCTCCATCCAGCCTGATTCCCAGCAGTCAACAGTGTCTCCTTATGTTCCCATGTGGCAAGTAATCCCAGCTCTCACTCAAGTCTGGCCAACAGAACAAGCTTTCAGAAAATTTCATAGGAGGAACAGGCTGTTTGCACTGTCAAATATGGGAAACTTTGAAAAGTTCATCCAGAATGCCAGGGGGAATGCAGCTGCACCACAGATTCTCCTGCAGCAGCTCTGCAGGTCCCTTGCAGCAGGAGCTGCAGCCACTGCCCAGAGCTCCACCAGCCCTACACCTGCAGCTTGCCCACACCTGTAGTCTTTCAGTAGCTTTGAAATGGCTGCATGTTGCTGCCACGGGGCTATCTGTGTTCTCCAAACTGTGAAGACAGCTCTGCAGCAGGTTAAAACTCCCCGAGGTAGTTGACCAAAGGACATGGCTCTTGAAGCAAAATAAATTGGCCTAAGAGAGCTCTGGGCTGCTGCAGCAATTTCAGGCACCAAAGTATTGAGTTGGAAAGCCTTGTAACTCTTAGGTCTGTGACAAGCGTGTTGCAGGGTTCCTCCCTGTGCTCACTTTACACTCTGAGCTGACACACTGGAAAGTGCTTCAGAACAAATGGGAAGACTCTTGTGTCCTGTGAATTGGCTTCATTGCCATTTGCTTAGCTGGGTATTCCCCTTGCTGTCCTTCCACAGGCAGTGTCTGAAGTGATGGAGAATGGGAGGAGAGGTGTTTACTGAACTTCTGTTCTTCACTCTACTGGTTGTTTCAATGATTATTTGCAAACGTTGACATTATATTTACAAAATATCTTCTGCGTTGTAAGAGCAGAGTAATTCTGTGCATGCAATCATACTTGTGTAAGAAATGCCGTATGGACAGGTTTTGTCTGGGTTTTAATAATACATTATCATTATAATTTCAGTTTTGACAGGAAAAATATAAAGAAATCAGTTTACAGGACTATCACTCTTGAAACCTTTGTACTTGATTCTCTTTTCTCTCAGAATAGCAGAGATCTGAAGAGACTGTACTAAAGATAACTTCCATCAAATTGTTACTAGGAAAGAATAGACTCAAGCTCATTATCTTGGCAGGAGGAGGAATAATATTTGGCTGGTATTTGGCTCCTTTACTGTTTGACACAGAGAGTTACACAGCATGACACTTTTCAGAGTGATGTAAGAGCTTTTTGTTAATGTGACCCTTATAAATCTTCTATTTTGTACAAGACAGCAGCCTGGAAATAATTGCAGAAGTATTCATGTTATACTTTGCTGGCCTTTAGAGAAGCTTTCTGATGGGAGGCAGAGGCAGGTTGTCTGGCACAACAAAACAGATGCTAGTGTTAAATACCATTCCCAGTGGAGCTGATACAGTTTTAGTGTAATAAGAGGGTAAATACACTTGATTTTTCAGAAAATCTTGTATTAAAAAAAGTACAATTTTTTTCCTGCTTTATATTATGAAAATTGCTGGGTTTTAATAGGTGTCCAACAATGTTTGGTTTAATATCATAGCTTTACCCCAGTAAGAGTGTTATCCCTGTAAATCAAAACTTCGTGTTTTCAAAATCTTGTGTATGAGTGAATTAACTGTGTTAATATTCATTAGAAACTAGGAGAGCTGCAGCACAGTAGGTTTCTACATTGCCTGCATCAGGTATTTAATCTGTTCAAATGCTCATATTCTATCAATCCCTAGAGAAGTCCATGTGTTACCAAACAGGAAATCACAGAAAATAAATGTCTAGGGAACAAGATGGAACTTTGCCTTGTGGGATCAGCAGACAGCATTATTGTTATTTGGAGCAGCTTGCAGGTGTCTGGACTTTCTAATGCTGAGTTCTCCTCAGCCAAACAGAAATTGCCTTTTCCTAAGCCACTAATGACTTCCCTTGGTTTACTCATAAAGTGTTTTCTCTTCTTATCTTCTCTCCTTCACTTCTCTACAAATAATGGGCTGCTTTCTGACATAAAAGTTGCTTGGACACAAGAATGCCCACACGACAGACTGTCTTCAAGCAACAGACTAGCTCTACATTAGTGCCATCTTTCAATCTTTCACCAACATTTTTTTGTTTTGTTGTTTATGAATAGTTTAAATTGCTTTTCTGATACTTAAACTGCATTGCTGCTTTTGTCCCAGTCCCTTTTATCATTCATATTTGGAATATCTGTTGTGGTTTTCTTCGTTTTATCCATTGCACCCTGCACAGTCAGTGAGCTCTACACCAGTTTATGGGTCTCAAATTTGTGTGAACAAAGCCAAGAGAGTTCTGCCTTTAAATGTCAGGTGGCAAAGCAAAACACTGGTAATTAATAGAGCTGAGGCCTGCAAGAAAAGGGAGTTTGTAACATCCAAAGGGAATTAATTTATCAGATATGTCTAACCTTGCATTTCTGAGAATGTCATCTGAGAATAACTCTCATCTAAAGTAGAATTTGAACAAAAGTTAACAATCAATGGAATTAAGTGGCACAGATTCAGAGAGAAGATCTTATCCCTTGCAGAAGATATGACAGTGTTGCCCTTGGTTGTCTCTGAAAAGCTTTCAACATTCATGATAAGGACTCGTTAGGAACTCGGGATCTGCATCTCTGAATTCTGCTGTTATATTGGTCCCCCTCCTCTAAAATCTCTGGAAGTAAAGCACCAGAAACCAGAACACATTGAAAACCTGGGAACGGTTTTGTAGTTGGCATCTGCTTTCTGTCATTTAGGTCTTTTTATTTCTGAAAGCTGATGTGACCACAACTGTCTCAGACCTTGTGGGCTGAGTAGAAAACAAGGCTCTCTGAGATTTTCCAGTAGTAGCAGCATAATTACTGCAGAGGCAGGTCCTGAGCTGAGTTTGTGCTTTGGGATTTGGAGCTGCTACCAACTACTTTCTGTCCCATGTCTGTTCCAGAGTGAATGATAGGGGTTGTCTGTTTTGATCAACCACCATTATCAACCTGTTCAATGGAGTGTGGTTGTTGGTTGGTTTGTTGTTTCTTTTTAAAAGAAAAGCTTTTTCTTATTAATTTTTATTACAGGTTCCCAAATAGCTATACAGCCTAATATTGACTAGGGCAGCTTTTTGATACACGGGACAGCAGATGTCAGATCAACTTCAGTGTTGCTCTTTACCAAATTTCCTTTGGGCTCTCTTTTAAGTGAGATTGATGTGAGTTGTTTCAATTGGTATTAGGTCTTCATAAATCCTATTCCACTCCTTTTCTGTGTCAAAAGCAGCATTCTCCCTCTTCACTTGTCAGTGGGAAATACCTGCTGTTGAGTTAGAGTTTACCCTTGGGAGACAGAGCTCAGACTTTTCCCAAGAAGGAGGTGCAGGTAAGGGTGCAATGTGCCATGCAGGAGAGAACACTGGGAGTTTCAGAAGAGGCTTCCCTTTTTGTGCAAAGCACATAGCCAGTGTTTACATCTCTTCAAATCATCACCATAAAAATATTTGCTAAAATCTTTGATTTACTCTAGAATACCTCCAGGTGTTCTCTCATTCTTGAGTGTCTATTGGCTATGTATTGTGCCCAAAACAGACACAGCTGCTTGTTGGAAAAGCAAATTATCCTGTTTTCAATCAGCCTGAGAATCTTGCTGAGTTTGGGAAGTCTGCAGTTGATTTCACCATCCAGAAAAGCAGGGAATGGCACCTGGCTTTCCAGTGTTCACAGTGTGCTCATTGCAGACAGCAAGTGCTGGTCAGAAGTGATGCTGTGCTGGGTTCAGCTGCTGGAGGCCCAGACAGCAGCATGGTTTTCCTCTAGCTGGTGCTACAGGTAACAGGCACTGTGTACACACCTTCAGGGGGTGCCTTCCAAGGATCATTTCACAGTCCTGCTTATGGGAGTCCATGCAACATCATTTCAGCAGGTGAAAAGCAGCTGCTTGTGAAAGTCTCAGTCATTATGGGGAGAAAACCCCAGAGGATGAGTAGGTTACACCCCGGGGGATGGAGTAGGTTACCCCAGGGGGATGGAGTAGGTTACACCAGTGGCTTCGGGGCATTTAACTGGCAGAGGAAAGGAAGGTTGGAAACGTTTCCCATCAGTGTTTGCACAGCTCCTGCTTGGTAAGAGGAAGATAGACAGCAATGCCTTCCTATTTCACAGGGGTCTTTAAGAGGCTGTGACTTGCTAGTGAGGGCAAAATTCTCTGATCACAAAATATACTCTTATATATGGAACAGTGGAGTCAAATTCAGGCACCTGAATTGTCAAAGGGGCAATTGTGTTTTATTTCTTCAGCATGGCCAGGATTTTGTTCACATTTTATTAAAAAGGAAATAATTTCAGAAGAAACAGAGTGTGATGAGAGCTCAGGCATTCTACCTTTTGATACAGTCATCCTCTCTTTTCCAAATGAGAAAGATGGAGCTTTGCCTCACACATTGATTTACAGGTATTTTAACTGTAGCCTGATGACTCCAGTAAATTTTGCAGGAAGACTGATGAAAATGTGTGGATTAGTTCTTTATGAAGAAAAAGCATATAACTTTTTTCTTGAAAATTTGAGTCGTGTTTGTTTTTCCCCTTGAGACTGTGAAGAATAGCATATGAAGTCATGTAGAAAAGATTGCTTTTTTTTCCCCCCCCAGAAAATTCTGTAGTAGTTATTAATTGGGAAAATCATGAGAGCATTAGTGTCTAAGTATTTGAGCTCAATAATGTTATGGTAGCTGCAAAATTCATTTAGGAACTGATTTTCATTCTTGAAGAACTGCAATAAATAATTTTCCATTTAATGTTTTTAACAAGCAGGAGTTTCAAGTATGGCTTTTTTCACTGAAGTTCATGGTCATACAGTTTTACCTATGGGCATACAGTTTTAATGAACACATAATTAACTCTGGATATCTACAATGATTTCTTTTTTTAAAACATGTACAAATGGTCAACAAATGAAATACCAATTTCATAAATTAAAATGAAGATGCTCTGTAGACTTAATTAGCACTCATTAAATTTAGGATAATTTCACTGTAGTCTTTGGAGAGTGTTCAGGATGATCACTATTTCTCAAATGACCATTTTGATTAACAAAGAAATAAAATTAAATTCAATGTTTAGACAGTTATTGGAAAGGGATTTCAGTTTCTAATGTCTGTGACTGGCCTGGAAAATAAAGACTGTTTTACAAATATTTTCAGATGGGCTTTTTTCTCTCACCTACTTGATATCCTTCAGGCTAAGATATAAAATAGAACTGATGTGAAAAGTAGAGGCCAGAATTACAAACGTTAACAGCACCACTTAGTTGCTACTGAACATGCTACATCTTTTTGCTTAAAATGTCCCTATGTAGAGTCCTGTCTGAAAATGCTCTATGAATTCTATAAATGCTGTTATCTGTCTTGTGCTGAGAGCCATCCTGTAGAAGTGCCAGTGCCAGCTCAGCTCTCCCACAGACAGGGCATGGGTACCACTCTGCAACTGCTGCAGCTGCCACCAGGCAGACATGAGTGTCCTAAAGCAGCTTTTAGTTCAGCACCTAATAGGTCATAATTGTGATTTATTCCTGTCCCCAGGAGAGTGACTTCTGGTGAGAGGAACCTCTCCCCTCTGGTGCTCTCTGTGTTGAAGAGTCTCTGCTCTCATGGGATGCCAGAGCACAGATACAGGCTCATCCTGGAGGGCAGGAGAGCTGAAGCTTTGTGGTCTCAGTGCTAAAGCTCTTAGATCTGGCTCTAAAAGCCAACTGAGAGTGACATTATTAAATGTATTAAACTGGGTGAGCTTTTTAAACAAAGACCTATAGATATTTCTGGACGACTTTAATCAAACGACCTCTTAGATCCCATAATGAAGGGTCTAAAAAGCTGAGTCTGCTTCGTAATGTATTATTCCAATTTTGCTTGTTAACAGAGATAGCTTTATTTAACTTTTCTCATTGACTAGTCTCATTTGCCATGAAAAATCTTGATTGTTATCTAGCAGGCCAGTCCAAAAGCCAGATAAATAGCATGGGTCAATTTGGCTTGTAGCTGCATTCACTTAGAATGGAATATACTTGAATGCAGATGTCTGATTGGAAAGGCAGCCTGGTTCTGAGTGTTTGTGTAGAACCCAAAGAGAAGGGAGAAAAAGGAATAGCCAGGCACCTAATGGTTTTCTTAGCTCTGGTGGAGAAAGAAGGGCTATGATTATATCCCCACTTACAGTGAATTGTAGCAATAAATCCTATGTGGCTGCTGCACCATCATGTCTAATAGTGGGCTAGTTTTGTGGGACCATCACAACAGATGTGTTTCCTCCAGTTACTCATCAAAATAAGACAATATAGGTCAGTTCAGGAGGAAATGTTTGGAATGGACACGGGCCTACTTTTGGGAATAATCATGAAAGGCTTAACTGGACTAATTCATGATGAGAAGGTTATAAACCAGTCCATTTTAATTAGTAGGTAAGAGCTATACAGTGACAAGATGTAATTTTGTGTATTTGAGTCGCCTGTGGTTTTTTTCCCCTCTTCTTGGACCTTGCCCTGAATGCAGTGTATCATTCTCTACATCCTCTCTGATACTGCTATCAGGTGCAAAATCCCTCACTATATTGCACAGAAAGAGTTTAATATTTCTTAAACCAATTAGGGTTTTGTTCTTGAGGCATTTTGCTGCATTCCAGGGAGCAGAGCAGTAGCATCTACTCAGATTGACTGCAAGTATTGGCTGACACTAGCAGTTGAACTAGACTTCTTTTTTTCAGCCAGAATGTAAAGACATGCTTTTCTGCTGAGCTGATAATGCATGTAGTTCATATTTCTGGCTTTATGTTGAGTTGGCTCCAATTTACTTGATTAACATGACAATTTACAATTCATGACAAGGTGAAAACAGATTTGGCAAACTGAACAGTTTCTGTTAAGTGCACTTTGTGCTCTTTCTTTGCCTTAGTCTCATGCTCAGATAAGTTGTCTTGAGAATGTCAGTACTGTTTCATGAATCTCTAAACCATGATCTACTTTCTACTCAGTTTTCAGAGCCATGGCAGACCCCTTGGCCAAATCTCTCTGGGGTAGCTACCCTAGTTCACCTAGGATCTTATTAACTCTTGACACCTGCCACTTCTGAGTGGTAACTCCCTCCTAATGAAGATTGCAGGACAAATTGTGTGCCTCATGTCACTCTTAGGGCTGATATTCTGCTGGAATGTCAGCACTTTGCTATCCCAGCCTGGATACCTGGGCCTGCTGAGTTGTGGACAGACAATCCTGTTCAGCAGCCCACGGATGCCATGGGGGACTGCTGCTTAAACTCCCCAAAATAGCATTTCTGTGAGCTAGCAGCAAAGTAAATAATTCCACTTGAGATAACCACTTGATAGTAAGAAGCACTATTGAAAATTTTAATATGGCTATAAAAAAAAGTAGGAAATAAATGAAAATGCAGGAGAAAATTACCAGATTCTAATCACAGATTTTCATTTATTTATTTATTTTTAGAAAAGTGGCTATTTGTTAGTGCAGTGCAAAATGAAGGAAATTATTGATTATCAATAACTACTGTAAATTATTCAGAGCAGTTTCCTCATTATAATTTGTGGACCCAAAGTGCTTCTACTAAAATAAGTCATTGCAGGCTCTGCTGTTTTCTTGGAAGGAAAACCAGACTTGGTGATCCACAGTTCTGTTCTGACTGTCTTGCCATGTCATGAGGTAATGCTAAATCAGCAAGGTGTCCAAGGTTGTTGTACTTGGATATTTTCCTTGTAATGTGCTCCCTAAAAGGCTTCTTCACTTAGTGTTATAAAAGCAACAGTCCAAATGGTAGCTCAGAACTGAGCTGTTCTCCCCATAGCTGCTGTGGCTTTCCAGGAGAGCCCTTCATTCCCAGTTGAAGTTCTGTGAACTGGGTGACTTTGAGTTGTGGCAGATTCTGCCTCATCTCCTCTGGTCTTCAGCAAGGTATTTCCATCAATTTTAATGCTTTTTTACTTGCAGGTGTCCTGGCCCTGCTGTGACTGTCTAATCTCATTTCTCTGCCAACCTGATGTGGAAGACTATAGGCTAACCTTGATCAGGACAGTCTCCAGGTCTTTCCAGGGAACTGCCTTGCCCTAGTTGTGTTTAAAGATGAGACATACAAACTGAGAGCACACAACATTCATTTCAGGCCATGCTTTTAATTCTGCAATAATTTCATTTTAGTGTATCATCAATAAAATGGATGCTTTCTTTATCCTACTTGGAGTTAAAAAACAAAGTGATTACAGCTCGTCATAAATATTTTGATGCTTCTCAGCATGCCTAGTTTCAGAAAGGGTCTTTAGATTGATCAAATGATTCCTTCTTTCTCAAACAGATTTTGAAAAAAAAAAAAATTGCTGTTCTTCAGATCTTTTTCCAAAGTTGCTCTCTATTCTTTCTGTCTTCCTAACAAATTTTAATCTCTTTCAAGGTATTCATCTCATTTGGTCTCCCCTAGGATACTGAAACATTCCCCCTCAATTCGATGTGAGAAAGCACCTAAATCACCAGCTATTGCAAAGCCTGACAAGTCTAATTTAATTTTTGTTCTGTTTAATTTATCAATTCCCAAGCTGGAAACCATAATACAAAGAACTAACCAGGGCTGTAGTTAAGTAATAGAGAACCAGAACTGAAAGGAAAACAGTATGAGCTATTCTTTTATTGTGACAAGACAAATCATTCCCTCTATTTTCTGACATAAAAGACAAGAAAGGAAAAGGAGTGTCTAACAAATAACACAAAGAGGAGAAAGAGCAGAATGGGGTGAAAATTTACCAAATGTCAGGAGCTGAAATACTGAACTTTGAAGGAAGCAGCACCCATTTTGCTCAGTGGAGCCTTCAAAAGCTGTCATGGGGGGGAAAAGGGGAAGGCTCAGAAATGCCTCGTAAACCTGTTTGTGTTAATGGTTGGATTCCTCAGACCTGTTGGCACCCCGTGCCTTCTTTTAATATTTGTTATTCATGTAGCCTCACAATGCATTGTAATTAATAAATAAGGAGGTATTAATGCTCTTTTCCATTCAAATCTGTGAATGCCTTTGAGCTGCAATGCCATAGCTGTAACTTCCAAATGGTTTGCCCACTCCAGCTGATAGATGTACAAGTTGCAAATGAGTTTTGTTTTGACAGCTATATAGATGAGCAGAGTCCTTCCATATGTCTTTGTATTTTGTTCGGTGATGTATTTTCTTGTATTGTTCTGAAGTGGTAGGTCTCTTCAAATCTCAAATCAGTCAAATAAAACCATTTCATTTTCTCATAATTTCCCACTTAAAGTCATGTGTACAGGTCTAATCCTGCTAGTTACTGAGGGATTCAGATGGCACTCGGCTGGATCTGAAGGTCCTTAGTCTTTGTTCAAGCCACTCTGTTTAAGGTCCCTCTGACTTCAGTGCAAAACCAGGCCCGAGGTAAAACTGAGCTGCCAACCCTGTTTCATTCAAAGCAGTACAAAGTTTTTGTCCTTCATCTCAGCAGGAGCTGAAGCACAACTAAACTGTAACCTTAGAATTTCACCCATTAACATCAATGGGAGTGGAAGGTACAGCAACTTGCAATATCTGTTATGAAAAGATAGAGCCAAAACCAGTAAGTCATTTCTCAGTGTGAAGTGTTGCATTTTAAAAGGGGCAAACTCCTCCTGGACCTGAACTGCTGTAACTCACATGCTGAGAGATCGCTACGTGAATAAGGATAGCTCAAAAGATGAAAGGTTGAAGGATTAAATTCCTAAACCATTACCAGAGGAGTTTTATTTATATACCCAGGTCTCAATTTTGTACCAGGGCTGATAATGAATACTAATGGGGGGAGGAAAAAGTGCATGCAGGCTTGAAGCATGTTCAGCTCTTGGCAATTCCTGCTGCCTTTGAGGAAGGAGACAGGGAGCATCTCCCTGAACCCTGAGTTCTGCATTACTAGATTTCTATATCCACCTCCACGAGACCTATTCTGAGAGCTGCTGCAGTCATTCTGAGTGCTGGGCTAGGTCCTTCTTAGCCTTTTTTCTTACTAATTTGCATGGGAGTTTGGTAACATGAGGAACAGACTTCTTGTATTAACCCAAAGACTTCAATGAGAATAATAGATGAAAGGAAGCTAGAGCATCAGAATAGGCATGAGAAGTTACCGTGCTGTTTCATGATGAATTTATGCCAATCTATGGCTGTGCTGGGTATTTTTTTGCTAGCTGTGTGTTCTTGCTGCCTACGTGAGCAATTGTGAGGTTACACATTGTGTCAGGTTGGCTCATTAAGCAATATGGACCCTGACCCTAGTAAAAATGTGATTAATTTTCACCCACTTGTCATCCACAGACTTTCTTCTCTCATTGGGCAAATACTTGTTAAGAGAGAGGCATCACAGTCATGGTGCATTGGGCTGCTCTTTTCTGCTACTTCAGCATAGACAGTTTGTGGAATCTGTCAGCTGAATTTTCATGTTCTTCCCTCCAAAAAAACCTGCAGTTGAGCAATTGTTTATTTTGTTGGCAAATTAGGGATTTTGAGACTTTATTTTGAAAAAATGGGGGGTTCTGCTGATGTGTTTCTGTGATTCAGGAGGTAATGTCAGGGTTATCTGCAAGGAGATGAGTCTCCTGCAGCACCACTGAAAGTTGTTTAGCTAGAGTACAAGAGATGGCTCTGATTCTAGAAATCTTTTGTATCTTCAGAAAAAGAGGCCAAGGGTGGAACTGGTTAAGGGTGGCAATTTATTCATGGTGATGAAGTTAAGGCATCAATAGGTATGAAGGTGATGTTCCCTTGCAGTGCCATTTTGGATTGACTAGAGGAATTGAAGGATCTCTGTGTACGTTCTATTTGTATGGTGTTTATTTAAGACAAACCTTTTCTCTGAAAACTGTTGGTTTATCTGTGATTGGTATATAGCCTTTCAGCAGCCTTGAAAAATATGAGGTTTTATTATTTACAGAGAGTTTCTATAAATGGAAGAGCTGAAGCACCAAAGTAAACTGCTAAACCTCGTTCATAACACTGTGAAGAAAAAATAATTGGCTGTTGCTGAAAAGACAGAAGAAGATTAATTAGTTTGTGAAGTCGTGGTTTTGGAGAACAAATTACCATAAGAGTGAGTTTGCACTCATTCCATTCAGCAGGACACAGTTATATCTTGTGCCAGTGAAACCAGTAAATAAATGTGTTGCTGTAGGTACCCCAAAACATGGAGAGCTCAGTGAACCCCAGTCAGCAGAGATGGCAGCTGTCTGCTCTGCAGCAGTTCAGCTTTCAGAGCAACCACAGAAGTCTAGTTGAGAGCTTGTGTTGGCATCAGACTTGTGCAAGGGCAGGTGCAGAGGGTGGAGAACTTTGCTGGACTTCATATTGAAGCTGATGAGTAGCACAGACTTCTGCAGGGAATCTTGATCGGGGGGGGGATTTCTGCTATATCAAAGCAAGCAAAAATAGTACTTAGTCCTCTCCAAAAAAAAAAAGGTGTCTGATATAACTTAGTTCAGACTGGATGATATTAAAAATGAAGTTGATTTTTATACAGGACCTTTTATGAAAGAGCTTATCAGCAATGAAAAAGCCATGAGCTAAAGGAGTCCAGGAGTAAAGAATAAAGTATGTAAGATGCAGAATTGCAGCCAGGCCACGCTCTCCTGGCTGGGTGAGCTGATGCTGTGATACAGCTCATCCTGGGTGCAGGCTGAGCTGGCTTGATTGGACTCTAGATGGCTGGCATGTGTTTAGTCAGCTTGCTTTCTTTTTGACTCTTCTGAATAATGAGATCTTTGCCTCTATTTAATAGAAAAACACTATTTTTTAAACCTTTCTTAAAGTTTTCACAAACACTTGATGGTTTTGGGAGGGAAGAAAGCAGGTATTTCCTTCTACCTTCAAATATAGAGCCCCGTTCATAGCCACCTCTCAATTTAACTTTACAGAATTGTATTGATTTTGTCTGTGTGCCAAGTTTCTTGCCAGTTATCACTTCACATGCTGCTGTCCCTTGGTAGAGATCCTGCAGTGATGTCAGGAAGAGGGAAAGGCAGTAACAAAGGCATCCTTAAACAAAGGCTTCCTTTGATAGGACAAGCTAAATACCTAAAACAAAAATGTAACATTTCTTCTCTTTATTTTTAACAAGTCCCTTGATAAACAATGGGGAAGCTGAAGAGTGAAATCCCCAAATGTCAGCTTGTCTGAAATAGCAGCCTGAACACTTCATCACTTTTAAAAATAAAATAGTCCCTGCAGGATAAGTAAAAGAAGACTCCACCACTGGTGGGTTTTGCTCTAAAGTAAACAGCTAACCCAGTTAAAGACAGGTGTACATGATGCTGTGGTACTAAAATATTACATTGGTACTTCCCACGATGAAGACACACATGACAACACCAGATTTTAATTGTTTTGGTGAACAGAGATAAATAAACCAAAAGAAAAAAAACCCACTTCTGAACAGAAGCAAGGCTGACTGAGCTCTGAGTGCTCCTATTCACACAGGTATGGCCAAAGCCCTGTTTTCAACATGGATTTACTCTTCTGCATGCCTTAACTGTAAATAAGGCTCAGTGCCCCTAGTGTACATGTCACCTTGCTGATTAGACATAATTTTATGCTAAGCTCCCCTGCCACCTGTACTACAAGGGGTTTATAGAAATTATCTTCATAACAATCTACCTTTGTGGCCTAAAGGAATTAATCCGAGATGGAATTTACACCCAAATCCAGGCAATCAGACCCTTTGTGGATCTTCTGATGGCTGCACACCTGTAAGAAATGTGGATGAGACAATTGCATTAATATTAAATAGACTGTTTGGCAAGAACAGTTGGAAGGTAATGACTTTCTTTGAAGTGTCCAGCTTGAAGGAAGCTTTGATACTTAATGTGTCATGACATTTATGAAGGTGATAAAGCTGATGTTAGTAAATGGCTAAGTCCTGTTTGAAGTTCTGTGCTGGTTTAAGGTATCAACCAACAGTTAAATGGATGTGCTGCTTTCCTCTTTCACTGTATGTGACCTTACATACAAAAAGATTAGCCTGAATATGTCTGAAATGTCTTTCCAATGATAAAAGTGACTGGAGGTATTCTGCTACCTGTACAGCATCACATCTTACACTGACTTTTTTCATTGCTACAGTGAGGATTAATAATCCAGGCTGCTCTTTATATTTAGTATATTGAAGTTACCTTAATACCAGTCTTCACGTGGGGGTAATTTTCATTTCTAATAGAGAAGTAGTCCCCAATCTAGTAAACACCTAAATATGTGGTTAAATGCATTTGTGGGTTTCCTAGATGGCTTTAGTGGGGCTACTTTAATAGCTCACCTTTGCAGGCTGAATTAATGCAAGCTACCTTTGTTATGCAGAATCCTCAGTGATTTCATACTCTGTGGATGTTTGTGTGTGTTTAAACTGTTTCCAGACACCTTGAGTTTACCTAGTTAATCTTCTGTGAGAAACACATTGCTAAAACTCCATGAAATTAAAATATAGGCATATAGGTGTGCTAATCTAGCTTGTGGTGTTTTTCCTGATTGTCATTGTTCAGCTTCAGTGTTGTTAGTCAAGCACAGCTGATGTCTTGGGCTAGATCTGCAAATGAGCATCTCTGCCATTCATGTTGGAAAATAAAGAGAATTGGAAGGGAGAAAGATGTGCTTAAGCATTTATATTGCTAGTGATAATAAAACATAGAATGCTTCATTTTCTTCCTGCTCCTTGAAGATCTTCCCTGTATGAGTGTTTTCAGGTGGTTTCAAGGCAATGATCAGAGGGTAAACACTTAGCAAAAACTAGCAGCAAAATGAATCCTCTTTCTTAGTTTTTTGTCAATCACATTTTTCAATAGTAAGAGGACCCTGTAGTAGAGAAGTGGGGACCAAAGACACTGGTCTTTTCATAAGAAAAAATAGTGAATGTATTTCTAAATACATTGGAGATATAAAACTTGAAATCAGGAGGACATCCTTGACAGAAGGGCTCTGCTGTTAGGAAGGGTTTGATTTTTTGTGAGGCAGAGCAGAAATTTTAAGTAAGGGAAGTCAAACTGAATGCTGTGGGGATGTTTACCTGCTCACAGGGGCTTCATGAAGATGACAATTACAGGAAGACATCTGTTGAAAACATGCACCAGAGACCCTTATGAGCAAGGAACAGAAGTTTCTGTGCTAGGAAGGTAAGGAGCAACACTGACTAAATAGCAGGACAGATGTGCCTGAGAGAAACCCTGTGAGGAATATTTTTGTAATCTATCAATTCTTATTTGATATGTTCTAGAAATTCTGGTAAAAGTTAACTGTAAAACAGGCAAGTCAGGTCACCTCACAGGTAGTCTGAGTTTGTGATTCCTCCAGAAAGCAACAATTAACATGTACACAGGAAAAAGTTGATTAAGATGCAGGATGGATCTGAGTGGCTTGTTGACATGTGGGTGTTTAAGCAAGGAAGGGGGGAAAATAACTTCAAATCTGGACCATGGAAAAGGACCACAAAAGAGGATTGGTACCAGATATAAAGGACATGAGTCACTGTGCAAAGGAAACAGGTGAGATTCCCTTGCCTAAGCCTTTAGCAGGCTGAGCTGCCCCCTGCTCCCTCTCCAGCAGGGCCCAGGGTCTCCTGCTCTGGCTTGGGCTTCGTTTAGAGTCTGTGGGTCGAGAACTTGGCATCTGGCTCCTCTTATCTCAGTGTATGGTCAAGCAGCAGCTGAAACTTATCGCACGGTTTTGTCAGTGCTTGTCCACAGATAGGGTGAGAATCCTTTTTCTTGCTCCTGTCAGTGTCAGCACCAGCAGCCTGGGAAATCAAGTTCTGCGCCGTAGAAGCTTAAGGTCATCTCCACAACACTATTTATATTTCCTGTGGAAGAATTTTATCTAAGGAATCCTTTTGTTGAATTGTATTTGCCTCCTTTTCAAACTGTACTTGACCTGTAATATAAAATATTAAACAAATGTTCTCAAAGGACAGAAGAAAAATGGCACAAAAACTCCAGAGATTCGACTAAGTCACATTTTTATCTTTTGCACTGCCTTCATCCAGGCACCTTCTTAGCATTTTTTATCTTGTGTCTTTAGTTTCATCATTTTTGTTGTAGCAGATGGAGAAGAGAGCTTTGCCTTTTTTGTTTGTTTAACCTGACAAAGATGTTTAATTTGTTTTATATGATAAATATATGGCAAGAAAGAACTATAATCATCTTGTATTATTTTTCCTGCCCTTTTTACAGAGTAATGTCATACACTATTCTAGGCCAACACTATAAACTCTTATTCTGAAACCTCTCATGTCTACATCAGAAATCTCTTCAACCTTATCAGAAGCTTACTGCAATGTGTTTATTGTTAAATGAACAATAGCCTACAGGACCCCATAATATTGAAATGATGCATCCAGTCTGTAATGTGCAAAGCTGAATATTAGAGAAATGATAGCATATTGGGATCTGAAAGTTTGTTTAGCAACAAGCTCTTGTGCACCCTATAATGCACAAATTGCATGCTAATGAAGTGGTTCTTGAAAGTTTGATTGAAGAAAGACTAGCAGAAGAAATGGCAGCAATGACTGTTTTTTAAGACTATAAATGTTTTTTAAGTCTATAAAATGTAGCTGCAAGACTGAAATCTATGTGAAAATATGAAGCACATAATAAGTGCAAATAATGTAAAATATTAATATAGTGTCATGCCACTGTTACTTTGCAGTTCCACAGCTGATATGGAGCATCCCTGTGTTTCTGCCTTGCTTTGTAGTAAAAACATCTGTGGTACTTTAGCATGGAAAGTGCAAGAATTTCTGTAGGAAACTTGAGTAATTTGAAAATTAGATTTTTTCTCTAATATATCAGATTTATTGGCTCTTCCTTTTCACTTGGGAGGTAGGTGGAGGAGGTTTTCTGTCATGGCAGACTCTCAGGTGAGCTCAAAGGCCTCTCCATCACTTCCCTCCTGTGTGAATCTTTGTAAACATCATTGTACATACAGAGCTTCCACAAACTATTCAGCTCTTGCATCACTCAGTGTCCCATCTGCTTAGTTTGCCCTTGGAGTCACCTGGCTTTGACTTCAAATGGGAGAGCAGACACTTCAGTGGAAGTTTTTAAATCCCAGGAGACTGAAAACATTTTCTGTGACTGGCATTCCTGTGTAGCTCCTGTAGGGAATATGCACTGACCATGGAGACCTACCCACTTCAACACTATGCCAAGCAGATCAACATTTGCTCTCCCTCTGTCTCTTCCAACAATATGATTTTATGTCCTATTCCATTTCACTAGCAGCATATTATTCCTCAATTAGTTCAGCTTAGATGTAACTCCAGTAGTCAGTTCTAACTCATCTATTCCTTTGTGACACCTGCATATCAGAGAAACTTAGAGAGACTTTTAACTCTAGCTTTGTTGTTCTCCAACCACTACAGCAGGAGATAGGTGTTCTCTTAGACCTCAACAAGAACATTCCATTCTTGGAGAGCTCATCTTGGAGCTATAGTCTCTTTAGAGAGGAAAAGGTGCTGCTGCATTTTTTTAATGAGGAAACAACTTGGTTAAATTCCCTGTTGGTTTGATAGCAGTGGAGTGATCCACTCTTGTGCTTGCCATGAACAAATCCATGAAGTTGTTAATTAAGAGAAGATTTACAGGTAGGGGTAACATCTTTAATTAGACTTAGTATAGTAGAAAAAAAAATAGATAAGCTCTTCAGGCACATAAGTAGCTCTTTAGGTCTGAAACAGAAGCAGGAAACTTCAAAGCAAAATTCAAGTTGGAAGCAACTGCTCCGACTTTAATTAAAGAATGACCTACAAAATACTTCTGAAAGATAAGTCTGGAAACTCAAATTCCTAGCTTAGTAAATACCAAAAACTATGGAGACTCTGGAGACACCATTTTTTTTTGGTCTATTACAAGCTGCAAGTCCTGTTCCACCCTCAGCCCCACCATTAATGTCAGTGTCCACAGGTGACAAATTACTTCCCTGGAAGGTGACCACCTCCCACCTCTGCTGCTTGCTGAGTCTCTGGCTCCCCAGGTACCCCTTGCTTTTCTCCTGGGTGGTCTAATGCAAGTCTAAAGAAATCCCAAGCAATTGGTTTTAATGTCTTAATTGCAGTTCACAATGTTCTCCTTTTGTATCAGATCTGAGAGGATTTGTGTGCCAGAAATGTTGTCAGCTCTTTCTGAACCTGCTGGTCTAATAAAGTACCACCTCAATCTAAAGATCTAATTTTGAATGTATTTTTGAATAATGTATCTACAATGACTTTTCACTTTTACTCCCTCATATCTGTAAAAACAGATAAAGGAAATAGAAAAGTTTGATGTTATTTGCCTAGTATTCTTTACATTATTTTTGCTTCTTTCTGTAGTAAAATGGTGTTCAATCATAAGCATTAATGTACATGATAAATGTTCCTGCACTTTAGTGTAATATGAACAACTCCTGGATTAAAGCCTTGTTCACTGCTTTCTGAAATGCAGGATGATGAACCAAAGCACATTTCAAGGGTAAAATAAGAGTTTCAGTTTTACAGGATTACTTCATAAATCTATATACCTGTAAATGACAGACTCAATATCTTGAGGTCTTGTCCTTATTTGTGCTACTCGGTTTCTTTCTGTCATGAAGTGATGGAAAAAGAGAGGCAGAATCATCATCATATTCATTATCATGAGACACCCGACAGCCTTGTGCATCTACAAGTAGCTTTCACAATTCTGATAAATCCTTTCTCCTTTCTTTGCATAAAGTGTTTTGCTATGGGGAGCAGAGCCCTGAGTCGTGCAGCTGAGCAGAGGAGCAGCCCATGCTGCAGAGTGGGCATGGCAGAGGAATCCCCATCCCAGCATTGTCTTACAGGGAACACTGCACTGATCTGAAACCACAGGAATCAAATCAAGGTCGTGTTTTCAGTAGGAATGTGACAGTGCCTGTTATGAACATGAATTTTTTCCAGATCAAAAAACTCAGAAGCCAAGGGCTAGTAAGGGCTGTAAGGAATTTAAGACTTTTTGTTGCTTTTGTTTTTAATATACCTAGAAACACCCACTTAAAGGAAAGCAGTTTTCCTAAACTGTTTACCAACAACAGCTGGAAAACAATGCTGTGAATTTAGAGTGATTTTTTTCAACAGTTAACTAACTTTCAAAGAACAATTCCATTAACCTCTTTAGAATGAGACTGTAATCCAGTCATCCCTGTCTCCCTGTCTCTCACCTCTTCCTGAGCTCTCCAAATGGGACTTTCTGACACAACTTTCTTACCAAGGTAAAAAATTCTATTAATAATGAATGTCTCCTTACTTTCAAAAAACTAGAGGAATATTTCTCTGTAATCCTTTGTCAAAAGTAATAACTGTCTAGGAATGAGAAGCAGAGAAGAAAATAGCTTGTGGTGCTGTGAACATTTTGATGCTTGCTTGATTCTCTAATTGTGATTCAGTGCCTAAGGTCCACCATCAAAATGCATTCTTTGACCGGTTTCTGAAGGGGAAAAATCAATTGGTTTAAGGCTTTTATGGAATTCATTTGCTTAGCCAAAACCTAAACACAGTGGTAATTCAAACATAGCTACTTAGCTTCCAGGGATTTTTTTTTTAAACAAGTCTGTGTCCTGGGATTATTTCCAGGTACAGAAAATACAAAGCAGAGTGCTTTTTGTGTTTGTGTTATAAGGTGTAGCCTAGTCTTTTAGAAGATGGTATAAACACTCTCTAAAATACCACTTTAAAGCTCATATATTGATAGTGAAACAGGTATCAGTATGCAGCATTCTGTACTTGTATTTTTTGAGGAATTAGGGTGTCAGTTTGGAGCTAGTGACTAGATGCTGGATGAGCTATATTCTTTTTTCCCCCTACCCAATGTTTTTCCTGCCCCAGGGTTTCTGTTCAGATGAGCAACTGAGCTGAGTTGTTCTTCAGTGTGAGCTTTGGTTTGTTTTTTTTCAATAAAATGGCCAGGATAAATATCTTAAAGATTTGGGAGTCTTATCTTAAAAAGAATGAAGCAGTGGATTTTCTTAGGGAATGTGAACTGTTATTTCAACTGCAGTGATTTCTCTACATGTGCTCAGGAGCATTTTGTTGGCATCCTTTGTTTCCATACACTCTGCTGAGTTCTGTGGGCTGAAGAGTGGCAGGGGGTGCTGGTTGCAGTGAGGGGCTCCTGCTGGAGCAGAATTGTGCTGTCTTCCATCCCACTGACCACACGGACAGTTTTCTGTTACGAGGAAATATGTGACAAGGCTGTGAATGTTTTGCTGGAGAACATGTCATAACATATTTTGTCTTCAGTAGTATTTATGGAGTTGATAAGATTTTTTTTTCCTGCTATGAAAGGAAATTAAAAAAGTTGTTATTTTTATCATTGTTTCCAAAAAATAGGCCTTTTCAAATAATGTGTGTATTTGGTTCTTTGACTCATTGGCTGATTTTCTTCTAGAAGCTGGGAAGTATAACAGCATTAAGTCTGAACATAGGTTTCTTGGAGGAGAAAGACCCTATGCATATCCACATATGAACCCCAAAGCTAATTAGTTTTTCTTTTATTAAATACCAGGAACTTCCCATGGAGATTTGGAAACCAGACTTCATTAGTTCAGCTGCTCACACATCTACTTGTTTACCTCTGGTAACAAGGAGAGGAACCTTCTTCAGGGTTGGAAAACACACTCAATAATTTGTAGTTAAAACAAGCAGGAAATTATTTGCACTAATGACAAGAAACAAATGAGGTTTTTTTGTTTCTGTATCAGAGTCCTGTTATGTTTAAAGTAATTCAGATTTAGTTAGTTTTGAAATCAGTAGGTTAGTCATGATATTGGTTTGGACATCTTTATATTAGTAGGCTGAGTAAATAATTGGAGCACAAGAGCCCAAGGAAATCTAAGTCTGGAGTTCAGAGGTAAATTTTTTTTGTGTGTCATTGAATATTAATGGAAAATCTATTCCAGCAAATTTAATCTAAAGGTCAGTCACATCAGAGAGTTAAACAGAAAAACAATCAAGATTTAGCCCAGCCTATCCCGAGTTATAAAGGTGTCATTTCTACAGTACAGGACCTGGAATGTTTGCAGTTCCACTGACAGCTCTGTCCTGTTTTGAATAACCACAAACACACAATATGTGTGATATGAATGGGATAGAGAGAGAAATCTTTGTGCTTTGTCATAGAGAAATATTTGTTACTTATTTGCAATGAAATGTTGATCCAGCATTTTGTTAGTGAAAAATTGTCTCTAGACAGATATATTTTGTGACTTGAACTCTTACACTTGACAGTGCTCACATTTATAGAAAATAAATTATTGTTATTTTAATAGTATTGGCCTATATTTGGCTAATAGAAGTTGGAAAACGTGAAGTAAGTTCTCTGTCTGCTTGCTGCTTGAAATTGTTCTCTGGTAACATCTTAGGATTTACACTGATAAGCTTAATTGTCTGCAGTTAATGCAGGATTAATTTTCTGGTCTTACCTTAATCTCTCTTTATTTTTTGTATTAGCCACGTTCCTTCCCCTCGTCTCACCTTGCAAATACATTTGTTTCCTCATTACCAAGTGATTCTTGTTCCCATGTCTGAGTATGAAGATGAAGAATAATTAAAGGACACAAACCAGCAAATTTTAGCAGCATTTTTTACAAACCCCCCCATCTTGCAGAGATCACCTCCTTTTTCATTGTACATTGGACCTCTGTCTTGTTGGTATCAGAGAGCATGGACCAGTACTGCAACTGGGAGCTAAGAAAGCCCTGATTCTGCCCACTGAGAGTCATCCCAGACATTTGCTTTTTCTAATGCCATGATCCTGCGCCATATATTTAAATACAGGGGGTGAGATCATATCATCACATGGTGCTTGAACATTATTTAGTGTATTTAAAACATAACTGAATTCTATTACATTTTGAGAGGTAAATAACACCTTAGTCCAAAGTCCTGCTCTGTGCAAGGTTCACCTTGCAGCCCTCGTGCCTCTGAACACTCCCATGCACTGTACATTAGAATGCGCTGCAGGGACCATGGTGACATTAAATGGCATTTTACTTAAAGGAAATTAACTTTAAATTCTCTGATGTCTGTGGTTATACATTGTGCTCCACAACTGACAGTTTGTTCTAATTGATCCTTGGTAGTTTTCTAGATCAGATGTTCTGGGCAGCACCATTTGATGGGAGATGTTTGAAGCAGATCCAGTTGCTTCCCTCAGTCTTGTTCTCTTCATGTGTTTCAGTGACTGGTACCTATTGACAGGCTGAGTTGCCACTGCTTCAAAAGCTCGAGGCTACTTATTTTGCCAAAGATTTTCCATATAAACATGACACTAATAATGTGTATTTTAATTAAGTTGCAGAGAGCTTTTTAGTAGCTCTTTGCTGAAACCGACAGGATGAAAACAATAATAGCCGAGCTGACAGAAAAGCATTTGTGAAAAGAATGAAGTGTTTACCACTGTGTTTTATTTAACACAAATAATAACAGCAAAGACATTTCAGCTGATAATAGCAATGTGTCAGTGAAGCATGTGGAGTTAAGCCTCCCAAAACCAGAACTTCCAGCCTTGATTCTTAATTCTTTTCAGTGGCCAAAGATGATGAGTGGCAGGTCCCAGATCCTTCCTGAAAGAGATTTCTTTTTGTGCATGAAGTGGGACTTCAGTTCTGCTCCTTAGTGTGGGGTTAGGCATTTTCCTGTCATCTTCTGCACAGTCATGGTAGCCTTGATGTAACAATTTAATTACCTAGCTATAACTAGCTCATTATTAAAATAATAATTGCCAGTGCACTGCTGGCAGACCACCCTTGCTACCACAGAAGGGTGGCTGGACTTTTTACCTTGGAATCTGTATTTTCTTCCCAGTAAACACATGATTTTTTAATGCCACAGATCTCCCTGGGCTGTATTTGTGGGGTTTGGCCTTCCCTAAAAGCTGGAAGTTTATCAGCTGCATTGCAAATGTTTTAAGGAGAGATATGGACCTTCCTGAGCTAAAAGCCTCTTGCAAGACTGCCCAGTCACTTCTCCAGGGACAGGCAGTAATTAAAGCACACCTTGGGAGGGCTTCATGAGTGGTTCCAGAGCTGATCACTCCTGGCTTTAGGTAGGCAGAGGAAAAATAGACCTTTGTAATTTTGTGGGAGCCTGCAGGCTCTGGATCATTGTTCTGCCAGGGTTTGAAGCTCCTCTGCTTGAGTGTTTCTCCTTCAATCAGGTTCTACTCATGCTGGTCAGCTGCCTTCAGGTTAGTGGCAGTTGAGAACACAAAACCAAAGGAAAAATCCTATGCATTTAGAAATCATTACACTAATACATATATTTTTAAAGCTCTGTGTTCAGGATTTGGACCTCACAAAACATCTAAGGCTGTGAGATCCCACCCATGGTCCTTTTTATTTGAGGTGGTTACAAGGCTTTACATTTTTTTTTTATGGGAGATAAAGCTAGATATGGTGAACAGAGTGGGGTTATCCCTCCACTGCTTGAGGACTTGAGAAGCAGTTAAGAACAATTATCTAGGACTTGGATGTCTGCTTTTTTCTTTAGCATGACTTTCTTTCTAAGGCTCATTTAAGTAATAAAGAATAAATGAGTTTGTAATTAAATATGTGCAAAGGTTTGAAGAACTTCTGTGTGTTCATTAAGCCTCGGCTGCCTTTCAGGAGGGATTATGTATGCAATTGTATACATTATGAAAGTTAAACAAAACTTAATTAAAGAAATCCCCTATTCTTTTTCCTTTGGTGGGGTAATTACTTTAATTAATTGACAATGGTAATTTTTCTATACCATACCCTAGTGAAATTGATGCCACTTTGTAGTGGGGGAAAGGTATTTTCAGATATTCTAGCGTGGAATGTCTAAATAATAAAATAGAGAAGCTAAACTTCTAAATTATTTTATTTTAAATTAAACATAAAGGGTAATTTGTTTCCATCAGAAGACAATATTATCTATCCTTCAAGGCTGAGTGGATATAATTGCCCATCATATAAATCCCTTGACAAATAGTGCCCTTAGGCAGTGTGACACTAATAATTGTTCAATTACAGACTTTAAGCTTTTCAAATGGCCAGAGTCATTATTATGCACCTTATTAATAGAAATAAAAGCATAGTTTAAACACATTGGAAAAATATTATTCTTGTGAAGATGAATTCACCTTTCCATTTGATGTCTTTCCTAATAACCTGTAATATTTGATTTTGAATATTGATTGAATTGCCTTTTATAATAATTGCACTCCAGTCTGATTGTTTACTATAAAAGGAAGGAATATAATGTTCAAACATTCAAATTCAAGTAATATATTAGCAACAAAGTTAATTTTTTTTTAAAGATTTATGTTCATTCTACCTATATAACTTCATTGTATTTAAAATATTTCTAAAGGATAGAATTTGAGCCAAGGTAATAATCAGATAATTAAGTATTATACTGATCTTCTGAACCTTGATTCTGGATTCTCAATCATGCCATTTAGAGGTGGTGAAAATAGGCAGGAATTTATGATCTGCTGACTCCAAGAGGTTAGGAGAATTGATGGAAGACACAGTCCATACTGCTTGTCCTACCCTGCAGGCCTTTTGAGATTTCCCATAGACTTGATTAGTCACCATTTTTTATGTGACTGCACTGGTCACAGTGTTCTCTTTGGCTTTATCAGAACTGCAACAGGTTTATTTGAGAGAAGACTGAGGAATGGTTTCCTGAAGTTATTGTCAATAAAGAACAAAGTATGCTGGTTTTCCGAGTTATCTGCCATGGATGATTGGGAGCAAGGTCAGATACATTTCCTGATTCCTGTGAAAGGCTGAGGGCTTGGGCAGGGAGCACCAGAGTACAGAAAATTCCATTTTTCAGCCTAGGTCCATACCCGTGGCTTAATAATCAGGAGAAACAAGATCTGGCAAGATAACATTGATGCATGGATCTTGAGTTTCACCTGGAAATGTTCTGGTTTATTCTGTTCCAGACTCTTATGGACTCAGAAGTGCTGTGATGATCAGCTATTTTGAAGATGGGCATAAGCAGAGGAACTAGACTGTCTGAAGGTTTGGCCAGAGGCTGTGTGGCCATGGCTGTGATGGTCTGTGGTAGCATCACCTAGGTTCAGGAGAGCACAGGATCAGTATGTGTTAGACAGAAATTCCCTCTGCTGGGTGCTAACTTGCTGCTGAGCCTGTGCTTACATTTCCTTATAATCAGGAACACAGGACCTCATCCCAGTTTGCCCCCCAAGCCACCAGGGTGAGAGTTCAGACCAAGTCTGTTCCAGCTGGGAGCGTGGCACTGGGAACTGTCTGTAACACTGGAGCTTCCCTAAAAACATTTGAGATCTACTCTGAGGCACAGTGATATTTCTCTGTAATTTACAAACCTTTTCCAAATCAATAAGGCCATCTCAACTTCAGCTAACTTTCAAATTTTTGCATTTTTGACATCTTTTCAAAATTATCTCCTAACTCTTTTGTAATAATTCGCATTGATTGCATGCACTGATCAGAGGCAGAGCAATAAACTGCAGACTTGGCACTGCTGCAGTCAGCAGCTACAGTAATTATAGCCTCATCTGCTCTTTCTGCTTTCAACACACATTTTACTTGGAAAATTCAACAATTTTTTCTGTGCTCTCTTGAACTTTTGAGAACTCCTTAAAATTGGAAAGAGGGCTGAGGAGTTCCATGCTAGCAAAATGACCTGAGATGCTAAAAAAGGTGTTATGTGGATGTGTGTTTATCTCGCAGCACCTTGCAAAAGCATGTGTACAATTAGGCTGGGCTGGTGAAAGTAGGACTTGATTCCAGTTTTCCTTCATGTAGGATGTATTTAGAGAGGACACAGGTTTTGATTTTGCATTCTAGATGTAATGCAGGTTTAAATACCAATTATTTGTATGTATTGCTTGATAAGAACAGAGTCAGTATCTTTCCCAGAGCCTTTGCATGTGCCTATGTCCTTGCAGAGCCCAAGGGTGCAGAGTATGGCCAGTTCTCCTGCAGAACATGAGCTCTAGATGGCTGTAGCTGTTCCTAGCCTCTTCCCATCCATGTTCTGGCTCCAGCTCTGCCTGGAGTGCATGTGTGCCTTGTCCGTGTGTTAAATAGAAAAGGTTTTACTGTCTTACCTCTTAAGACAGGTACTTGTTACAAAATTTGAGTCTAAACCTCAGCTGTATCTCTTTCTTCTCAAGCCCAATTGATATTTACAATAATTTTCATATATGATTGCATCTCAGAAAAGAAGTAAATTAATCTTTCTTGTTTTTTTTCCTTGTGCACATCAATGGGAATGTCAATAACCACAAATACACACAGTGCATGGCCATTCTATGGTAGAACTCAGATGTTGGCATCCTTTTCCCTTCACAGATTCTAGCAGGAGTTGTCCTGATGATAGTGTAGCTGATTTTTTGTGGTTTACTCAGTAAAACCTGCAGTGAACCGAAACTGCCTGATTATTGGGATGTTTTGTCTTTGATGTGTATTTTGTTAGGAGCAATGTGTACATCTGTGTGCATCTGCTGTGCCTGAGAAGCACTACAGCATGGCACTCGAGTTCCTCTGGAGATCTGAGCCTCGGTGCCCACACAGAAATGCTGCCACTACAACAGACATGTTGTCCTTTCATGCCACCTGATCCTCTTTGTCACTCGTGCCCCGAGGATGTTTTTGTACGTGGTAGGGTTGGAACTGACTTCATAGCATCTTCCCCTACAAAGCAGATCATGCATTACAGGAATGAACTGTACCGTGCGAGGGGTTTTGGGCAGAAGGATGTGTAAGACCACGATTTAAAACTGCTGTGTTGTGACATAATTAGCATACTGGAGTAATTACACAGTTATGGTTTTAATGCTGGGAGATTATTAGTCGTTGTGAAGAAAGAAACAGGAGTGAAACGTTAGGCACTTACTCTCTAATCAACAGAGATTAAAAAGAACAAAAGAAGGTAAGTGCAGCTGTCCTCTTGTGAGCTGCTAACCTGAAATTAAGAATGGGAAACATTAATAGTTACAGCTGGTGGAGAGTTGTACAAATATTAAAAGAAACCAACCAACAGGGCCTGAGGAATGTATGGATGGCACAGAAGTGGTATCATATGGCACGTAGCTGTTCCTTTAGCTGAATTTCACAGTCTACCAGTGTGCCTGCAAACATTGCAGCTCTGTGGTTGCTGGAACTGAAACTCTCTTGGTTGAGGAAATCGTTTCTACACACTGTTAGTACTTCCATTTTAAACATCTCATTTAATATGAGCTCATAATGGTCAGCGTTTGAAACCATGCATCCTGAGGTTATCATAGTTAAAACATATAATAAGGATCAGCATTCCAAAGCTAGGAATATTGTGTTCTGCTACAGCCTTCTCAGTGGTCTTCAGGCCTTGTCTGAAGGCAACTTTGCAGGACATGCTGAGTAAATCGTTAGAATGGAAAGCATTTGGGTTTGAGAATAGCTTCCACATGTCACTGGTGTTTCCATAAAGCTGTTCCACAGGGCGGGTTTCCACACACAGGATGCACTTTTTAAGGCCAGAGTGCAGAATATGAAGACAAAGAATTGGATTTTAAAAGAGTAGGAACAGCATACTTGAGAATGGACTCAGTGTAAGTGCAGAGAGAATTTTCTGGTAGGAGCTACTTGTGAGCCCTGTTTCCAACCTATATCAAAGGCTCGGGTCATGGAATCCAAACACCAAGCAGCAAATCTGCTGATTAGTCCAAATTTGAGGAAGGAATGAATGCAAAATTTACCAAAGGTGAGATGCAAAAGAACTGTGAATCACACTTTAATTAGACTTGGGAGGTTTCAAAATCCTGCTGTTGGTTAATGAGAAGTAGTGTACTGTGTAAAACAAGGAAAGGAGCAGGTTCTCCATGAATGGTAAAACATCTGGAAGGGGTTTTTGGGATAGGGAAAAACTTCTTCTATATGAACATCTCAAGGATGTTAGATTCTACTTGCTGTGTCTGCTCTTGTTTTTAAAGTAGTTGACAGTAGTTGAAAAAGGACATAATGAATTAAAAGGGGTATTTTTAAGCTTTGAACCAAGTTAGAGAGAGCATGTGGACATTTGAAATATCATATGTATCATTGTATTAAAAATATAGAGAAGGAAAATGCCCATGGAGTAAATATCTGCTGTCTGTTCACTGCAATGCCAAATAAAATTTAGTTAAATATTTCATGTTCAGGTTGAAACCTTGAAGAGGCACATGAAAAAATTAAATTTGTTGTCATGTTGAATGTTTTCACAGTAACAACAACCTAGATATAACTTCATGCTCACTGAGTTGAATCAAACAAATATTCAAACAAAGCAGTTTGACATGCTCACCAGTCCTTTTGCCTCTTGACAAATAAGATTTAAATGGATTTCATGTTTTCATTTCCAGAAAAAACCTTTCAAACCAGCTCTCCTGAACGTATATTTTCAGCCTTCAATATCTTCCAATTACATGCTCACTTATCTGGAATACCTTATGAAACATTATTCTGTTAGTTAACACTGCATTCAGATTATGTGGGTATTAATAGCAGCAGAAAGCCATATGCATCATTATCAAAACTTCATCTTGGAAGGGTCTTGAAAACGCTGACTTGAACCCTCAGTGACTTCAGGAATATCTGATCAGAACACTTGAAGTTCAAATATCCTCATTACCTCAGATACAAACACTTTGAGCTAACAATTTAATGCTCTAAACTATTAATTACTTTAAATATGTCATTAGAAAACACATGCTATCATTTTGCCAGAAGCTGAACCATTATATACATTGATATTCTTTACAGAAACAATAGTATTTTTTTCACCTAGACCCATCAAGATTTCATGCACAAATGTACAAATACCACAACAGAAAAATAAATTCTAAACCCTATAAAAACAGCAATATGGGCAAATAGCTGAAGATCTTGATTATTTTTTTCTGTGTTGCACAAAGTCCTCAAAGCTTAGCTCCAGGATGCTCAGAGTCTCTTTGCTAAGGATAAGGATGTGTTAAAGATCAGGGTTGGAGTCTACAGAGTGACAGTAGGTACATTTGTTTCTGGATCTTGTAGTATCTACTGTGAAGGAGATGGTTTAGAAGGGAATGCAAAGCTTGCTGAGGGTAAGAAACCAAGAAATGATTTTTTTAGGGTACATTTAGAGTTAACAATAAAGTAGGGACTGGTATTTGAGAAAGCAGTGCTTGAGCAGATAAGCTTATTCCTGGATTTCAGAAGACTTACAGGTAGAGAAGCATGCAGTAAATTGAGATCCTCAAGCTCTGTTTCTCAAATCCCCTTTAATTCTAGATATAAGCAGAGCCTGGTGGATATGTGTCTGCTTGAAGCCAAGTGTAAAGTGGCAGGGCCACCTTTCAGCACCATTCCTTCTGGTTCTGCCTGCCCTGAGATGCAGCAATAAATGCTGGTCCTCCAGAGTGAATTCAAACCTACTGCACACTCTGCCATAAGCATTGCTCAGCCTTCTGAGAAATAAGGTAACATGGGTTTTTTTTCTGCTGCCACACAGTCCATGTTTGTCCCACAGCCTTGCAACAGCAAGTAATAAACCAACAGCTTCTGCTGGCTTTTTCCTGAGCCCTAGATCAAAGCTTAGATCAAAGAATATCCTGTGGAATCATTTGAAAGGAAAGATCAGGTAATCCCTACATTTTAGGACAGAAGTAAGATGAAGACCAGTGATGATACTGAAGGAGAGCTTAGGTTTCATGGCTGGGTAAAGATCTCTACATAAAACTAGGGATTCTTCAGATTCATTGTGGGATGAATGTTTGTAGTGCCAGCTGGGCTGGGTCACACTAGAGATGAAGAGATCCTTGTTACCCAGCAATGTGCAGGAAAGGCTTGGTCTGTATTTGCAGGGACATAAGGGTTTGGGATGGAAGGGTGAAGGACTCGGGTAATGGTGACAGACCCTGGGACCAGGATCTGACCCGGTGCTGATGTCACTGATGCTTCTTGACTAGTTCTGGTGACCAAAAGGGCTCCCCGGGTTTAGGGCTGTGAATTACAGGGTAGAAGTTCTATCACTCCATCCTGTGAGGTCCACAAGCCTGGAACAATGCCTAGCAGCTGGAATCCATTGCCTTGCTGTGAATTTAGGGTTTGGATTTGGAGCAAAGAACTAGATGTCCAGGGGCTTAGTTGAATTCCAGCATAAGCCTCAAGCTTCAGCTGGTGTTGCTGCCAAGGACTGATCACAAACTCCCCTGGATGTGGAGGGAGGAGCTGATGCTGTCAGCTCCTCATTTCTGCTTTTACTTTTGTAGGCTGTATTGAGTTGATTTAGGCATTGGGCTAGTGTCAGGGCTGTGAGATATTGTAGGTGCTGAATAGATTTTAGATTTTTAAAAATCCAAATGTTTTGTGATTCTAGAAGTCTCACTGGAGTGAAATACCAGCAGGGAAGGAGAGTTTAGCTGTAGTTTCAGAGCAGGCTAGAATTAGATTTAGAGTAAATCTCAGGTGATCTCATGGCTCAGAAAGGCTTATTGGCTTTCAGAGAGGGAGAATATTGTTAACAGAGGAGGGTTATGGTAAATTCTGGGGCAGTGTGGTTGTTGGGGCTCGCCTACGGGTGAGGGATTTTGTATTGTCAGGGCCAAAGATGAAAGCTTATTGCTAAGTCATACAAGTCTTCTGCAGTTAAAAGGGGCAAGTGGCTTGGGTTTAGATCAGTTATAGGTTCCTGGCTTCATTTAGGATGGGACCAGCTCTTGGGTTAGAATTTGGAACTCCAAGGGCAGGAAAACTCAGTATAGTGTTATATGTCTGCAAGATCCAGCAGAGACACAGAGTATGTTGTATAGATAGAAAGATCATCACCTGAGATGTCAGAAGAGACACTAAACCCTGGATTTCCACCTGTTTATGAAGTAAAGGTGTAAACTCTCATCTGTTGAAACCAAGCTTCCTATTAGGATCTGAAATTGTTGTGTCCTTTGTCAACCAGACACAGAAACAATTAATTGCCACCCATAAAAAGTGAGTCCATTGCAATGGAGGAGTCAAATCATATTGCAGCAAAGCCACTGAGTGGTAATTTGACATCCTTGGGCTCTGGGGCTTCAAAAATATCTTCCTATCACTGGTAATGGTGGAGAGGATGTGTTTGGTGATCTGAACTTTGCATGTTCATCCAGTTTGCTGGCAGCTATTGCTGCAGGAAATGCAACCACTGATTGGAATGCTGAAGAGACATTTTAGAGTTAACCAAAACATTTCATAGAAGAGCCCCTGTAAGAAGCATTCTAGTTTTCCTCTGAAGTAGGTAATTTCAAAACGTATGTTACCCAAATCAGTATTAGTAGTTTTAATTAATATTTAAGGAATTGTGTAATCACACTTTTTTTAATAAATGTCTTCAATTAGATTTCATATTCCACTTCAAGTTTATTCATTTTATGTTTACATATATATTACTAAATTAAGGTTTCATCTACCACCCAACCAGCACACTGCCACAACATGCTTTTTATTGCCTGAGAAATACATTTTATGACTTCACAGAAATACTTAGAAAAATGTGACTACTGTGAATTAAACTATAATGATAAAATATTTATCATGCTTTGAATTGCTAAACCATTCCTTTGTGATAACTGAAACAATACAATAAAGAAAACATTGGTGTTTCTGTTGTCCTAATACAAAGCTTTCTGAAGGAACTATTTAGTTCTTCTTTACAGGGGTCTGTAACAGTAATAATAAGGCTGGCTGTATTCTTGAGCATAGTGTTTATCATGAGCTTACATCTCAACTGAAGGCTGTGGAGATTCCTACACCTGCTCTGCATCATGTATGTAAAGGACAGCTGAACTCAGAGCCTTTATGTGTTGCTCTGTTGGAGCTGTTCAAAGTGCATCTGCATGGCAAAGTGAGAGGCTGACAATCTCATATGAAGTAGTGGAAGATTTTCCCTGGAGCTGTGAAGCTCAGCAGTTCTGAAAAGGGGGCTGTGCTCTGGGAGCTGAGTGTTAGTGTGGGCTGCAGGTCACAGCAGAAGTGCAGCAAGAATAAATAACATGAGCAGGAGCAGCCAAGAAAGCCTGAACTACCAGCCACTGGCTCCTACCTGCTGGCAGACTGAGTCGTGAACCACACTCAGCTGAGGGAGACTGGCTGTAAAAGAACCAAACAGATGTAAAGTCATTTTAAAAATTCTACAGCAGCAGCATTAATCCCAAAACAGGGTAGTGAGCATTCCCATATGACTACTTTGCATCGAGCTCATCAAGTGAAAGCCATAGCTTCTCAGAAAATGATAGTTTGTTCAGCCTCATATGTGATTTTTCTTTCAGCTGTGTCCTACAAGCTATTACTAAATACATTTAACTTGTAATGATTTGTGCAAGGGAGTGGGAATGATTTTCCAATCAACCGAGGGAAAAAAATTTTTTGAAAATGATAGTATATTGAAATAAGAAGATTTTTTTAATTATTATTATTTATTTTTATTCAGCCCTTGGTGCTGCTGTCACTGGTTACATGATTGCCTGAAAGCAACAGCCAGAGATATTCCCTAGAAAACTGAAGCAGCTTCTTTGGCTTCTTGATGCGACTGGCCAAAGGACAATGCTTATTTACAGATTAGCATTCTCCTGAGATGTTTGGGTTTTTTTTAAGCAACATCATTTTGCATTTACTGTGTGATTTCCAGATGAGGCAATGGAGACCCAGACCTTTAAGAGCTGAAGAGATTAAATTCTTCATTTTTGATCTGGTGTGACTGAGAGTCTGAAGAACTAAACTGGAGTTCAGGATGCTGGGTTCTCTTTCTCACCTACAGATCTGCAGATTAGCCTTTGACCAGGGTCTTCCCCACTTTGGGTTTCATGGTTTCAATCTTCTGGTTTGGCTTTCTTTTAAAAATTGTTTTTAAAACACACAACCTTTTTTGCCTTTTTTTTTTTGCTTATTCTATTTCTCTCATTGCCCACTGCAGGAGCAGGGATTTGTACAAATAAATCTACAGTTCCCTAAGAACAAGTGCAGGATTTTATGCTTTCAGGATAAATAAAACCTGGAAAACTTCTGATGCTTCTGATGCCAGTGACCTGTTGATAGTCATTTACTCAATTGGATTGTCACCAGAAAATTATTAACCCATCAAGAACTTTGCCATGTGTCACCCCAGGGCTTTTTGTTTTGCATTCATTTAGACAGGTGGGTTTTTTGTTCTAATCTCTAAATCATACTTAGTTGACCCGTAGCTTATTTATGTAGTTTATTATATTTTGGAGAGCAGCAGGATTATCTGAAAAAGATAGAACAGTACAAAAATATTCCAATTTATCTGGTAACATCTCCATTAAAATATCACTTAACTCCTGCATTCACTATATTGTCCAGCATTGAATACAGAGCACTCACTGTTTCCATCTGCTGTTTAAAGTTGTGGGGTTTTTCTCCAGACAAATGCTAGTGAAAATCAAATTAAATATTTTAGCATCAGGGAACATGAATTTCTTTCTTGAGAGCAGGAGATAAAAAGCACCCCCACAAGTTAAGAATGATGTCTGGTCTTTTTACAAGCAAGGCTAACTAGAAAAAATTCTTTCTGTTTATCTGTGCCATCTTCTTCTGCTCTTTATCATTAACCCCCTCCCTGCTGTTGGGTAGAAGAGGCTCTTGTATGAACCTCCCAGCTCATTTCACCCCATGTGCTTACCAGCACACTCTTCCCAATTCAAATTACCTCCTGGATAGTGCTCAGGCACCTCCAGTTTTATGTGTGAAACCAGCTGGAGTTAAGTGACAGCACCTACCCACACAAATACATGATGCACTGTAGCAATCAGGTGATTAGCACCTAAATGAAGTAATTGTGCTTACAATTAATTGCCTTCTTGATTGATCCCAGCCAACACAGAGGAAATGTTTATAGAAGTTTCTATGTGGTATCAGCCCAATAACAGAGCTTCAACTTCAGTCAGAGAGCATTAAGAGTGAATAAGTAGCCTCATCATTATGAAGGAGAATAAGAAAGAAATGAAGTTTATATTTCTCTTTCCTGCAGGCTTTTCAGTGGTGAGAAAAAATACACACTGTGGTTTTACTGACAAGTGGTGGTATTTAAAAGGAAAACTTTTAATGTTAAATGTTAACACAATCTCTGAATAGTTCCCTGCACTGTTGTGTGGAGTGTGACAAGACAAATTGCAGCCTTTCCTGCAGGAAGCTGCTCTTCCTGATGTGGTTTGTATTCATCCTGAACCACCACTGAGCATCTCACAGGAGTACTGTGGCTGGGTCTGGACAGATGTGCTGTACATCTCAAACTAGCTTTCAGGTTTCAAGTCATGCTGAATTTGCAGCCATCCCTTGCAGCTGATCATACATTCATCCCATCAACATGAAAAGCTATTTTCTAGTGTTAACAGGCTGGATTTACTATCTCACTGGACTCATCAGTTAGGTAGAAAATTCCTATCTGCCTTGTTTTTGCCAAAACCAGAAAAAAAATGTTTCAGTGCCACATCAGCTTTCTGAGCCATTGCAAGCATGTAGACATGACAGTATTTTGATTATATTTATGTAAAACTTTGTGGGTTTGTTTGGGGTTTTGTTTTTTGTTGTTTTTTTTTCCCCCCCATGCATTCTTCATTTAAATGAAGCCATGGTCTTACACTTTTTGATCAAAAAGAGATGAATTTTTTTTTAGTGGGATGGTTAAGCCACCTGTGTAGCTGTAGTTGCTGGATGTTCAACAGGTCCTATGTCAGTTCTGTGGTTTGACTCTTTTAGAAACCCTCCACCATTAAACTGTTACATAAACTGTTTATTTTGTTCCCATGTCATTGATTTAGTTAAAATAATTGGCTGTGGTTCACTAGATTAATAATTTTTTTATATAGACACTGTATAGAAATACTGATTATCTTTCCTCTGGTTTGTAGATCAACATTGCCTCCTTATTTTGATCCTGTTAGAATCCCTGTTTTGATCCTGTTAGAATCCCTGTTTTGATCCTGTTAGAACCCACGCTGCATTCTCTTTGAGCATATTGGTATAATCAGATTACAACAGGACTTGGAATATCTTCCACAGTATTAAAACCCTGGAGTCATTTGGAATGTGAAATGCTCCAATAATTTCTATATAACATTTCAAATGGCTTTGTTGGAGGGAAATACAAAGCCACACAAAAGAGAGGTTTGGAAAAAGGAGATCTAAAGCATATGGGGTCAGTCATAATTTCTGCTCTACATGTTGAAATAACTACCACTTGTGTATTCTGTAATCACCAAACATGAAAACATACCATGCAAATAATTTCTATTTCAGATTACCATTGAATCTCTATTCTATTACATCTCGCTTTTAAATAGTGTTATATAAATAATACATAAAAATATAAACAGTGTATTAGTATTCACCTCATTTCTTCTTTGGCAGGCTTCTTTCTTTATGAAAGTATTAAAGTTTTGTTAGCCCTCTGTAGAGCAATTCTGCACAGAGTTTCCAGTGGATTTTCTGTTTCATAAAATCATTTTTTGGAAACAGGGTTGGAGAATTGCTTATTTTATCTGCACACACTTCCTCCAATAATATTTCTGTCTGAAACAAATTCTAGTAGCTTTCATGCCACAAAGAGATTGGAAAGTCTTGTAGGTGGTGGAAAATTTCCCTCATCCCTAATCCATGGACAAGGTGTAGAGTTGACATTGCTTCTCAAGAGCATTTTCCCTGGAAAATTGTTTTCTGGAATAAGTGGTTTCAGGAATGAATGGAATGTATAGAATCTGAAAGCTAATCTGTGCTCTAACTATTTGGGAAACTGAAGATAAATATCTTTGTTTTGTTCTCCTCTTGTAAGGAAGAGCAGTTTGTTTTGACTTCTGTTCCTGGTGAGGTGGAGAGCACCTGCAGCTCAGCCTGGGGGAGTTCTGGGAGCTTGGCTGCAGAGCAGCAGAGCTGGAAGCCCCCAGGAAGGCTTTTGCAGCTCACTGGACTAATATTGATCATGCACTCCCTCATCTGAAGCTGAGTTTGAGGTTTAGCTGCACTGTCCTGCAGCCCCCAGAGCAGAAGTCTCTCTTTTTCTGTGTCTCCATTTTAATGTGTTTTTTTCTTAAGGCTTAAAAAATTCTCTCATCTGTGAGGGTATTTTTTATTCAGTTAGAACTGCTCTGTTTATTTTCTTGGACCTCCAATATACAACCCCACAGAGTCTGGAAGATTCTGGGTCTTTTCCTCTTGTTGAGGAAAAGTGTTCTTAGCAGAATCCAAGGGGAAGATCCATGAAAAATACCATGTTATCAAAAGAAATATACTGTGGGATCTAGCCCCTCCAAACACCAGTCTGGAAGGGAAGTTGGAACATCTCTTGACCTTCTTCATCTCTAGCAAGCAGCCAACTACACCAGCTGCTCTGGGAGATGGCAGCAGTAGGTGGAGAGGGATGAGGGATGCAGGTTGGAATCAGAGATGGAGAAACACTTGTGTGGGAAAGTGGCCATGGAAAGGCCCAATTTCTGTTACAGGAAAAGTTGGATTTTGTCTTTTTTTCTTCTGAGAGAGGGCATGAGAAAGTTTGGAACTATATGAGAGCAAAATGATAAATGAGTGTCAAATGTCAGCCCCAGTGTTTGTGTGATCCAGTGTTCCATGCTTTGGTGTAGCACAAAAGAAAAGGGTGGAAAATCAGTGAAAGAGATTATTCATTACTTCAGGAAGACAACTCAAATAGAGTCATAAAGAAACCACATCCTTATACTTGCTAATGCATGATGAGACTTTTTTATTATTTTGTAAAGTAATTTTCTGGCAAGTATATTTTACTTTAATATGGCTATTAAACTCTAAATGCTTTCCACAATCAACTGATTGTTGAATATTCAGAAAACATTACACTAAATCTAAATTACATGTTTACTCAGACACAGCAGGACTTGATTCATCAATGTTTCATAGATAGGTGTGTATTTTTGTTTTAACACCTAGAGGACTCTGCCAACAAGGACTTGGATTGCATTAGACTGGATCCTTGCACTTAGATTTAGTTGGGAAAAGCTTCATTTGAGGACAGCACGTCCCATAGATCTGCCCTGTTCCTTCAGCCTGTGCATCACCCAGGGGGTCCAGGAGGGAAGCCTCCTGCAGCCCAGGCAGAGGTGCACTTCCCTGGCATCCCTGTGCCTGACTGAGGGTACCTGCAAAGCCCTTTGTGCAGGGCAGTGTCCAAGCACATTGCCCACCTGGCCAAGGAGAGCCAGTGGGATGCTCTTTCCTGCAGTCATGAGGAGCTGCACCCTGCAAGAGCCTTGTGGCTGCACCACCAAAGCTCTGTGTTATCTCAGTTGTTAGTGGGATTTAGCCCTAATCCCAGCTTTGAGTATGGAGGTACCCCAGCAAATTGCAAGGCAGGACCAAGGCAATTCCCAAGACTCAGAGCTCCATCCTGTTACCTGCACAGGCTGCAGGACCAGTGCTGGCTCTGGAAGCCCTGAGCAGAGCCCTCTCACTCTTTTTAAAGAGTTTCTTCCTACAGGTTTATGGATTTTTTTCTCTTTTTCTTTTTTTCCCCCTAGCATCTTTCTGAAAGGGCCTGGCTATTCTGTAGATGTCCTCTGAGCAATTCTGCAGGGGAAAGTGATAAAACCACTACTGCGTGTATCAGAAGTATATTCTGCTTTAATATTTTTGGATGGGTGTGCCTTGGATTCCTCAATTGTAATTTGCTAACTGCAGTAAACAACATTAGCAGTAACAGAACATTACAGTTTATTCTTTCAGGCAACGTTTCCTTTTGATTTCTATCTTCTACAATAGCAAATCTGTCACTGCCAACAAGTGTTTTCTGGCTTTTATTGGGAAAAAAAATGTAAAGCTCTTCCTGTGTTGTTAATACAAGATGCTTTCATATGTTTGCTTTCTGCTTCACAGAAACATGGCACTTACCTCTTGATATCTCCCAGCTAGTTTATATATAATATTTATCCGTGCATAAAAGGTGCTATATGTAACACATCTTTTGCTAAGGCAAGTAACAGTAAATATTTGGCTTCTGTGGCCATATGCAAAGATTGCTTGATGATGCTTTATACAATACCAGAACATAGCAAAGTTTTGTTAATTACTGCAAAACTTGACAGAAATATCAGTGTGTGCAGAATGTCAGTGGAAACTTTGTCCAGAGCAGCTGTGTGGTGTTTGCTCATGGCCAATTTCAGATCCTGAATGGTATTTAACTATGTATATATTGTTAATTGAAGTGTTTCTGTTGTTTTACACTTAGATGATACCTTACATTGGAAATATTGTGATTCCTGGAAAACCACAACTCAACTCGTGCCTAGATCAATATGTCAGTGTGACACAAATGTATTTCATATGGGTGTGCAGAGATTTTTGGCTGGGAGAGTTGGAATGGGTGTGGACAAAGCATGTGAAGACCCCCTGATGTGGGGACAGGCAGGCTGTGTCTGTGCTCTAGCAGTAAATGGCATGTTGTGTTCATGGCATGGAGGCTGAAATAAATGCTGTAGCTCCCTGGAGGAAGGACCAAGGCTGAGGGGAGTTGGAGCAGAAGGGGATTTGAATATTCCTTTTGAAAACCCACAGTCCAGAGCCAGAGTGGGATCAGCTGAGCAATATGGTCCATGAAGTATATGGATCAAAAAGCCAATTGACAGAGTGATGTAGAAAACCTAGAGATTTCTCATACCCACATCTAAGGGTAAGAAACAATTTCTTTTTCATTCGTTCTGTGTGAAGGGAGAACTTTCAATTTATGGATTCTGAAAAAGAAAAGAGAGTTAATAAGGTCAATTAATACCGCATATAGATTTTCTGATCAGTTTCTGTGTTGCTGAACCCCGACAAAAGCTCTTTATAGATGTGTATGATCTTGTCCCTTCCCTGCTTACTTTTGAAGTGGTGGAAAATGTGAAACCCTGTCATTTCTCTCTTGCTGCTGTGTCTAAACAGTGCTTTGTCTGGAGCCAGGGCTGGACAGTGATTGAATGGCATCTAGCACTTACTAATAGGAATGCTGTCATTTGTCATCCCAGCCATCACTGTCACACTGTCATTTCAGTCTGTGTTCTATTGACTCCCAGTGTTGCCACCTTTCTGTCCTTCATCTCACGTGTAGATTCATGAGTTCTGGAGGTTAACATACCTGAGGACTAGTCCCAAGAGAAAAGGGCTAAAAATAACTTTCAGTCTGTGTACACCCTATTGCAAGTGGTGCCTGCTCTTCAGGGAAGCAGAGTATCTGTTTCATCTCGGAGCATGGAGTGTGCTGTATTGCCATTTCCCTTTGTGCTCTGTCCATCAGGGAATAAAAGCTACACAATGTCATTGCATTAGCAAGAAAAAGCCTTTGGTCTCTCTAGTTAATTGAGCTATTTTGGTGTAGTCAGAAGAATATGGTCTTTCTGAAACATCATTTTTACTCCTATCTTTAGAAAGCTAAAGGACAACACTAATAACCAGAATAATCTCATGTTCCCATTATCTAGAATGAAGGTAAATTAGGTTCCCAAAACTCAGGGATTTATTCCACAGCTGAAATAAACTTGGGATATCTCTTTGAATAGCAGAGAAGACTGGAGAGAGAATAAAACATCACTGAGAAAAGAAGTCTTATAAAAAATACCCAAAGCCAACTAACGTTCTTGGGGTTTCGTTTGCCATACCAGTGGACGTGGTTTTTAGAGTGAAGACACCCTGACGTTGGGTGAAATAGTTGATTTTTTTTTAATCAGAACTTAGTTCATACCTGTCAAAACTTTTAAGTGTATGCCAGCTGAATACTAGATATATATTTATACAGCATATTACAGACACTTAGATGCTGCCTGCACAGTGACACCTGGCTTTGTGCAGTCTGAATGTACCTTCCATTGTCACCAGCTGCTCCTCTGGGATTTGTCTGTGCTCACAGGGAAGGAGCCAGAGTCTGTCTGCCTGCTCTGTTCTCCAGCTTGCTCACAAAGAGAAACAAAACCATCAACATATGGTGCAAGCAAATCAGATTGCTGAGGTCTTAATCAAAGAGAAGAAATTAGTTTATAAACGAGGTAGAATGCAGAATGAGCTTTCCAGGGAACACCAGCTGACTTCAGGAGATATTCACCTGAACATCCATGGAAAGCTGTAGGAATGGCATGCATGTGTTAATAGCTCTAGACCATATAGGGGTTAAGTATTTGGGGTTTCAGGGGCTTTTCATCATCATCATCATCATCATCATCATCATCATCACTTGTGGGTTTTGTGAATGTCTCTCTTGGGGAATAAAGGCTTGAAGAAATGCTGATGGCAAGGGAATCTGCTGGAGTATTAATTTTGATTTTCCTCCCAGAACTGCCTTATAATATGCAGTAATCCATATTCATTCTGCTGAGCAAAAATATTATTTGCTTTTTCTTTTCCTTTTTCCCTCCTCTTTTTATTTCAGATAAGGAAATTGCTAGCATGCTTTCCTAATGTTTGTCACCCACAAAGGAGCTGCCTTTTCTGTTTTTTATTGAGTGAACTGCCTTGCTTTAGCATCTTCAAAAACATCTTCCCATAACTTAATTAAAATTCAGCCTTACTGCTAAGTCACCTTAATTTTATTGCTGTACTTTTGTAGTTTGCTACTTTGTTTACTAAATAATGCAATAAAGCAGTGGAATTTCATTACAGTATCCAATAAATAACCAGGTAACGTGTAAAACGCAGCAATAAAAATGATCAATAGAAAAAGAATTAAATTATAACTAACATATACATTTAACTATTTAAAGTTCATTTTTCTGTGAAATTAAGCATCTGAGTGAAATTCCCTTTATTCCAGAGCCAGTCCCATCAGCACTGTCAGTGTCCCAGCTACAGCAGGGCTCTGAGGGGGCTCTCAGCCACCAGCTCATCCCTGCAGCCTGGAGGGGATATCAGACTGTTAGCAACACATGAGCTCTTCACAGTTCTCTTCTAGGCTTGCAGAATTATAGGGTGTCTTCAGCAGAGATGTGATTACTGCTTGTCTGACCTTCATCTTCAGCCTGTGCCACAGAGGATGCTGTTGGGGCCAGGGCTCACCTGGATTTGTAGCCACAGCTGCATGTCACAGATTTTATCTTATCTGGGCTAAATTCAACCAGAGAAATGATGGGAAATGGCAGCAGCTCAGCTACAGCTTCAGGAAAGGCAATGTGAGAACAATCCAGAGGGCAAAAAATGGAATTCTAACAAGTGTTTCCTGAAGACTTCACTAGAAAAGAGTGGGAGTAATTGATCCAAAACAACTGCTTCAAGACATAGTGTAGAACTGCATAAACCTTTCTACAGATCCCAAAAACAGAAGTGTAGAGAGTTTATCTTCTTAAAAAAAAAAGTGTTATAATTACACCATGTAAAGAAATGGGAGGCTTGCAGGAAAAAGTGCACTGTGTGTGTGCTGAACTACATGTAATTAATTCTCTGTCCCCTCTATTTCTTTTAAGCATGTGATGGGACAACATGGCTGGATGACACTGAGGGATACTTTAGTTGCTTCTTGATGGCAATTTTTCACCTAGATCTGCAGTTAATCTCTTCAGGGCTGGGATTTAAAAAAAAAAAAAATCAAATAATTCCATTCTAGGGTGGTTTTATACAGTGTTCAAGTACTTGGCAATTTGCATATGGTGGGGTTTGGGTTTTAGTTTGTCTGTCATAGATCTAGTGAAACCTGCCTCCAGCTGCTGGGGTTTCTTTGTCAATTTTTAGTGGGATTTTTTTGGTGTGTTTTGTTCCTCACTTCCCCCCTGGTGATGCATTTTTGCAATGTTTTGGGTCATCCTACTCCAAGATTGTCTCTTGCTGTGATTTAATGTATTCACTGCACCAAATCTCAGCCACAGGTCACCTTACTGGCTGTAGGAGCCATACGAGGACTTGGAATGTATGTGCACTTCAAAATCCTCAAGAGTTTCTTTAGCTGCTTTGTTGACTATGATTTGGCTTTCTGTTCTATAGGGAGTAGACATTTAACTTCTTTACCTGCAATAATGATGTGTTTTGAATGTGAGACAAGGTGCTACCTGCTTGGGAGGCCTTCTGGTTTTTCTGTGAAGTCTGTATTATCCCATATACTCTTGACCAAAACAGAAATAGAACACATAGGGGTGTATTTTGTCAGCTTTTTAACCAGCTTATCAGGCATCCTGTAATGGTTATTAAAGATTATAAAATCCTCTGTGAATGCCATGTACATCAATGTACTTCAGGTGACTTCTGTTTCAGAAAGCAGACACAAACACCTGCATTAGATGACCTTAGTCTTCATGAATACTTTTACTGAGTAGAAAAGAAACTTAGAAAGCTGTGGAGCTTTAAAATTAATTCTCTTTTGGGCAGGGAAGTAAACTCATTGCTGAAATGCATTAGACAACTTTCTTTCCTTTCCTCTGGGAGATGTGCCAAACCTAAGAAATGATAATTTAGAAATCCCAGCTGTATTAATCTTGGCTTGTAGCACGTAAGTAAACTTGGTTGTTTTAACTTTCAGGGAAGAATCAGGAGAGGGAGTATTGCTCATTCTTATTTATTTGAATTTTATATTCTTTGTATGAAAATCTTACTGTGGTTTTGGCTTAGACTTTAATTCAGATTAGCCTAAGCATAAGACCTCTGTGATTCAAGAGAGATGATGCTTTAAAGCATTTGGCAGTACTGTTGTGCATATAAAAAGTCAATTTCTTTTAGGTAATAGTATTCTTTTACACAGCAGTGTTTAAAATTCAGTGGCAAGTAGTTTAAAAGAATTAAGTTTGTATGGGCGTGTCTCTTGTCCAATAATAAAACTGATACAGGTGAAATTGGAATTATCAAGGGGAAAATAAAAGTCATTCTCTTGTGGCAGAACTGGTCAGCACAAGTACTGAGTAATTGGAGGTAACTTTGTAGTAGCAGTGCTAAAGCATTACCTGCAATAAGGTGGCAGAGTGTGGATCTGTGTGTCTAAAATGATGGACAAAATCCTGTTTTTTGCTCCTATCCCCTTATGAGGAGGGGGTTCATATGGTCCTATCAGACCTTGCTTCAGCTCAGCACTTGGGAGGCACTGTCAGCAGCAAGGATGGTCTGCTGGAGCTGCTGCACACACTGCTCTGAGATTTCATTCTGGATGACTAAGAGTGAACAGTCAGCATCATATGCTTAAAAGTGAAGAGTTTCAGAGAAGGATAATAGGCCTGTACAACTTGGCAAATGCTCAGTTGTCTGTGGAGCAGGGTGATGCTGCAGTATCTCAACCTGTGAAAACCTTTCCAAAGCAGCTGTGTGCCTGGCTGTGCCTTGGTCACTTGGTACCAGAAACCTAAGAGAGAATTAAGAAACATCATCTGTAAGCTGGACTTGGAGTTATTGTGGTGTTTGGAAGGGATGCAGATCTTCCCTGGCAACTCTTAGCTCCACACTGATAGTTTTTATTAAATTCACCACCATTTTTTTAGGAGAAAAATATATTTTTCCACAGAAACTTCTAGGTTCACTCTGGGGATGTTCTTTGAAGGTGAAACATATTATGAAAGATATTTTTCTTCTCCTATCATCAGCTGAATTGTTCTAGTTGGATGTGTTCAGAGCTGCTAACAGGGATGGGGAGGGAAATCACCATACAGGGACTTAGTGTCCTAGTAACTTAATGACACAATGGTTGCAGTAACCTTTAAGCACATGAGGGAAGACTGATGAGCACCATCCTGGATGTCTCAGTCATGCAGCTGGAAAATATGGGCCCCTTTCCTCATATCCAGCTCTTCCTTCCTCTCAGTTAATTGAGCCATTAACATTTTAGAAACAGTGCCTAACAAGTCTTGTGCTTTTGGCTGCAAATAGGAGTGTGTACATCTGTGTGAAAGGCAAGTTTCTTTCAGAAAAACTCTTCCCGTGGATTTCCACGTGTGGAAATTTTCAAATAGAAATTCCAGAGGGTTTGCAGGTAGCAGTGCTCCTTCACTCTTCTCTTGACTCTCCTAAATCACCATCTCCTGGGAAATGTTCTGAGTGCAATTTGGTTTTCATACTTCCAACACTTTATTTTTCATGCAATTCCTAAAAATAAAACCTACTTAATGGATCCTTTCCATTTCAATCTCTCTACACCACTCATGCTCCACATCATCAGCATGGAGGAAACTGGAGTAACATGCTGAATGTGCATATTCTTCCCATCCCCACGGAACCAAAGCTGTCAAATCACAGATGAATTGCATAATTTGGCCTCAGAAGTACAAACAAGTGTGAAGGATTTTCCACGGGACTCTCTTTTGCAACACTTAATGCCTGTTGTGATTTCTTAAAATCCAAGTGGAAATTCCTTAGAGGAAATATCAGGGCTCTTATGTGAGAGTGTATTAGCAACTGCTATTTTAAGTGTTATTTTACTTTCTCTGGGATGTAATTTGTTCAAACAGAGAAAGAAATCCTTTTCAGTAAAGGAATTAAATTATTAAATTGAACAAGATTATATGTGGCCACTAGATTTGAGTAGGATACTCTGTGGTGGGGCTTCCATGTGGTATTGCATGTGAGAAATAATGCTGATTTTTAGAACTGTGAGTTTACTAATCCTGGACTTAAGCAAGGCACAACTCTGAAAGCTGGAGTAGTTAAAAAAATAAATAACATGAATACGCTGAAAAAAAAACCCCAAAAAACCACAACAACCAACCACCTAATTTTTTTTTAACTGCTCCTAGGCAACCAGGTCTAGGTGACCTTGCTGGAGGGGTTTGGGTCAGGTCATCTCCAAACCTCAACCATTTTGTGACTGATAAATCAGACCCATGGTTGGAACAAATGAAAAAATACCTCATTTCTGTGGAAAAAAATGGGTTTGGTCAGACATTCAGAAGGAAACTGTGAACTTCATACACGAGTTGGAGTGATACCCCCTCTTGTGCTGGGCAGAGAGCACTTCCATCCACTACGAGTGCACAAGCACACAAAACACTGTCCATTTTTACCCCCACCCACAGAGGGCAGCCTGTCTTTAGAGGGAAACTGCAGAAAGGAAAAGGAACTCTGTATGACAGCCAGAATATCAGAGGATCATGCAAGTGTAATGGGTAAGGGGTTAATTCACAGCTAATTATCAAAAAGCTAATATAAGAAGGGGATTAAAGCCAACAACTTTAGGATATTTTTGCACTTCCTGTGGATTGAGGCAATTAGTAGAAATGTTACTATCAGCAAACAGTTCTCATCATTATTTCCCACGTGCATCCTTCACAATTGTACAAGTTCTTTTGACAATAAATAAAAATAAATCTTCTTTCTCATCTGGAAAAAAAAAAACTATTTGAAAGTGTCCTACTGATACTGGTATGAGCAATATAATTTCTCATGAAAAAGCTAGAAGCTGTTTATAGCCTAATATCTTGATAAAATATTCAAGGCTATTTGGGGCCCTGTGGGACAACAATAAAGGCTTTCAGTTGAACAGTTGGAATAAAGACCCTTTTGAAATCCTTGAGTGTCTGTAATGAAAGAGAGCAGTGGTCTGCTGAATACAGTCTCAGCTCTGGCATGGGGCATGCTAAAATAGACTGACAAGTAATCTGGCTTTATAAAGAGCAGCATAAATCCATCAGCAAAGTGCCTATTCCTACCCTGAAAAATGTGGATTATGTTCTTCTCATTTTAGTTAGCTATTTTTGATGCCTGAGATCATCACTTGGTGAGGAGATGCTGTATTTTGAGCTACCTGCTGGTGAACGTGGCACTCGTGGCATCCAGAAACTCAGCTCAGTTCAAGACGGCTACTGTTGCCTACAAACTGTCTACACAATAACTCACATACACTGC
>JANHGL010009363.1:142001-172005 GCA_024611195.1 Ceyx melanurus | reverse complement strand
AGTATTTTTAATAAGTATTTATAAATTATAAAAGTATTTATAAATTATAAATAAATAATTTGGTATTGTACCATGGTACATTCTGGTTCTAATCAAATTGTGGTTGGATTTTGCCCTAAGTCAGGCAGATAGTTTCTTTACCAGGGCAGTGCAATTTACCTTTATACTCAGCAAATAAACTTGGAGCTGATTTGGATTTCTTTGGTTATCTGTAAGAGTTTCTAGGGACATAAGCTCAGCTTTCTTTTAGAGACCCTGTGAGTTTTCTTGCCCACACAGGCACTGCATGGTACCAGATGTTTGTGTTTTGGGGTGTTACCTGTGTGTCCATTACGATGAAGTCTTAGGATGAGTAGTGTCTGTAGTGTGGGGGATTCCCCAGAGCCTGGGCAGCAGACACCAACACTGCCTGCAGTTAAACCTCTCTCTGCTTCTGTTCATCCTTACTTGCATCCATACCTAAAAATGAAGTCATCCTATTGAAAAGTTTACTATTTATTTTGCTCTTCTTCAGCAATTACAGAGGAGTTGTTTCATGTGTGGAAAATACATATTTTGCCTTCTAAAGTACTTTATAAAAAGCAAACTGCTCCTAGATTAGGCTGTGCGTAGTTATTTAATCATAGCTGTTCCTAGATCCTTCCCTGGAAAGGTTTCTGTAAAACTACAATTTCTTACAATCCAGAAAAATATTTTGAAAGCATTTTCTGCCTTTCAACGGAACATATAATTGTCAATATGCAGAGTTGATTGTTACTCATACTTATTTGCGAACAGGAAAAATGTATTTCTGTTAAAATTCAAATGTAAAAAGTGGAATAGAATGCTGCATTTTAGGTTACGTGGATGTCTGATTGATTATTTGGAATGAATGTTAAAAAAGGGAAAAAAATAGCTTTACAGATGCATATGCAGTTTCTTACCTGCCTTCTATCTTAAAAAGTATTGGAATGGTAAGTGGCTACTCACATGAGTGGTCCATTGAACCCACTAAAGGTTTTAGCATCCCAGTTGTTACGATTTCTCACTGTTGCAGAAATGATCTGTAGTATTTTACAATTACACGAAGCAAATGGTACAGGATTGCAGGATTTATTTCTCTCTTTGGCTTCTGTCACTTCCATCCGAGTTAATGACCCATTATCTGAGGTGCTTCTGTCTGCTGCACATCTGTATTTGTGCACACGTGTGCACATCACTAGTGTTTTGTGATATTCCTGAACACAGCTGCTGGAGCCTGGGGACTGTTTTGTGCTGGCAGCATGGGAAGGGCGAGCCAATACTGTGCCCTTCAGGAGAACTGCCACAATAACTCCGAAATAAAAGATGACAGAAGCCAGACAGTTGTGAATATAAAAATGCATGTGGTGCATAAACTTTATAGTACACAATTTGTTCAGTATTTCCTTCTGTATAATGTCAGGATGGGAGGGGGATCACTCCGTCCTCACAGCAGTTTCTGCACCATTAGCCATTTTCTGTAGTAAGCAGGTGTATGGATTGCATGGAACTCTTTTGCCTTCTCTGTCGATTCCCAAACCATTTCTATTGCAAAGGCTTTCTGTTCTATCATGCTGATCATATGGATTGCCCTGCTCCACCAAGTCTGTGAGATAGACCTTGATAACTTCTAGAAAATTATCAGCCATCTCCCAGACAAGCAATTAGCCAGTGAGACTTTGACAGGTTTAAAGACTCAGTTAAGCATTGAATAGATACTAGAAAAAAAAAATATCTACATGTGACTCTTCTCTGAAGAATGCAAATCTGAGATGTTAATTAACATTCATCTTTCTCCTTGGAACTTCAAAATGTAAAGCAGTGGTGTCTTTCAGTATTCTAGATATCTGGCTTGGCACAGCCTATTGGCATTGAATGAGTACAGCCATTGCTGAAGTAGATGGATGGAGTGAAACAGACTCAAAGCATTTAGTCCTATTCTTAGCTGTCTTATTCATCAGGGGCAATCATCCTGGCTCAAATGGACTGTTTTTGGAAAATTAAATGTAGTGGAAATATTTAATTTCCACTGCTGAAGCACTGACAACACATCTCCTAAGGGAATAGTTTGAGCATAAAACAAGCAAAGATCTGATGGAGATACTTGTGTCTGATCTTGGAATTTTACTGATAAACTTAACACAGAAAAAAAAAAAAGACAAAGACAAATCCAACTGTATAGGTCTACAAATATAAAATAACCCAACCATCTTCTGTCAGTATAAAGAGTTTCTCAGAGGCAATTGAGGGTTTAGCTGAATGGTGCCTGTGCATTAGGGCCACGTTATAGGTTGGATCACTGTTCTGTCCTTTGTTTCTGCAGCATTCTGAGTTTGTAATCACTTCATTGATTGATTCCCACAACAGAGCAGCTTCTTCTAATACATGTCATAATTAATCAGATTATAGAGTGGGAATTGAGATATAACATTCTTAATTTGTCACTTTGGAGTCATGTTGGTCTCAAGACACATCAGTGTTTCAGTGTGGGATCAGGATTACATCTGCTCTTGTGTTTGCCTGTGGTGGCTTTTGAGGGGAATCTTTTTGCATCTCTGAAATGTTGCATTTAACACTGCACTCTGGTGATGCAGTGGTACATTTTGAGGCTTAGAAGAAGATCTGCTCATTGACAAACAATTTGCATGAGCTATGTTTTAAGTGTGTCAGTTCAAGTGAGAGTTTGCTGTTGCCTTGCATGGTTTTCTAGCTTGGCTCTTCATGAAGAATGATGAAATTAAAGTTAGATACATACCAGTACATGAGAAGAATCATATATTCAAAATAACATAGTTTTTTTCTGAGTATGTTAATCAGCTCTATATACATTCCAGTTCTGCTCATCGTCTCTCTTAAAGTATTTTCCTCTAGGTGTATATATTTAACTTTGGAGCTGATGCAATATTTAGAATACAATTATGTTTTGGTTTGCCCTGCTCTTCTTGCCAGTTTCTTGCGTTTTGAAGTGTCTCACAGATTGCTTCTCATTTTTCATTCCTGATGGCCCCTTCAGACAGGCAGGCTCCGAGCTAATTAGCAAAGCTTTGTTCATGGATGCTTGTTTCCTCCAAAAACTCTGCAGGAAGGAAACTCCTGGACAATAGCATTCAGTCTGCAGTTTCAGAGGCTGTAATGGTCACCCTGATATGCTGCAACGTTTACGCTAAAATCCACCACTTCAGAAATTATTAATTCATGCTCAGTGATGGGGAATTTTGTAGTCCAAGGGATGGTTGAACAGGATGATGCAGCTTTAGGAGAACCTGTGCAGGAATGGTGTGGGTGTCTAAACCACCTTTACAACCTCCTCTGAAGTGTTGTGGTGAGGTCCTTAATTGGAGCTATTTTTTTAGCTGTCAAAGCTCCAAGCCTTTTTGTTTTCATTCATCCTGCATTTTGATTCTGAGCCTGCTTAATTGTTGCTTAAACACTTTTGGATCCCCACCAGCCAGGGAGATGAGGGACAGACTGAGTTGTGGCAAGAGCTGGAGCTGGGCTTTCTGAGGTAGTAGTGCAGTAAAACCAACTGCCTCTGGGATTCTGAAACTCTGAAGAACTATCAAGAGCTACTGGTCATCACTGGGTGCTTCTGGTGCACTGGTCATTAAGGGCACTCCCTTGGGAGCAGCAGTAGCATTTATCTCCCTTTAGCTCCTGTGACATTCATGGCATCCCCTGTGTGCTGTTTGAGGCTTCATAGTCCTGTGTCAGTCAGATCACCTCTACTTAGGAGGCCGTTCTTAGGGATGGTTTTGACACTCTGGTTGCTTATTGTGTATGACCCACAATTTCTGCTGCTGCTTTAGCATAGAATCTCTTCTTTCTGGATAATTGTTTAGGTTTTCATATTGAACCATCAATAAACTGCTTTAATGACTGTAGCTCATCTGCAGAGGGAGGTGTTGACAGCCCCATTGAAGACAGGCACCATTCTTCTGCCACATAGTGCCTAGCAGATCCTCTCCAAAGCCATCATGTGTCCCTGGGGTCTGCTCATGCTGTTAGCATGGGAGGAAATGTATGGAATATCACATGAATCTAGGCAAAGCAGCTCTGAAAATAACTCCTCCTTAATGACAAGGTAAACACTTCCCTGTGTGTGTAAATGAGATCTTCCCTCAAGTTCCCCAGGTGAGGGTTCTGGAAGGGGGTCTTGCATATTCCCTGCTATACAGGAGATGAAGAATAAGTGTTCCTGCTGCTTCAAAGGAAGACAACCAGAATATTGATCAAGAGCTGGCTTCTGAAAAGATGTATGTTAATCCTTTTGAAGTGAATGTTTATTCAAGGAAGTTTCTGCAGAGATTGCCCATAAATTTGATGTTGCTTTAAGCGATGGGCAGAATACATATTTCCTTCCAAGGAAGTGTAGCATATTGGTTCCATTAAAAGATGAGTGTATATTTTGTTAGCTTGTCATGTCGTAGCTGAAACTTCTCATGACTAGGCAATGCAATGCAATGGGCTTTGCAGTTGGAAATCTTTCATAATATAGATTAAAATTTGGGCGTGGGATGGTTTTGATTAAAATCAACATATGGAATGGCAGTTACTAAAGTGCAGATGAAAAGGAGTACAAAGAATTAATAAGGGACACTGATAATAGAATGGCCATCGCTTAATATTTTATGTAGATTCATAAAACATCTTTCAAATTTTGAAACAACAGCTGGTAAAAAATTCAGTAGTAATGAGCTCATTTGTATGTAAATGACTGTCATTCTATTCTAGGCTACCCATGCTTTATGGTATCCTGCTAGATATCACCACGTATGATCATGAAAATAGGCCTTTTCGGGAAACCCTTCAAAAAAATCAATTTAAATGCAAAGTCTTTGCCTGGCTTTTAAGTTTTCAAAAGTCATTCATAAGGTTCTATCAGTTTGAAATAACAATTCAGTGCATTTTCGGGAGCTCAGTATCATGCAAATTAGGAGCTGTAGGACGACTCTGACAGTACCAGAAGGAAATTTCTTTCTATATTCCAACCCCCTTGAATGAACTGGTCAAAGCAGATGGTGTAGCTGTGTACCTAGAGACATGAACTAGGTGTGCAAAAGAATCCACATCGTGGGGATGCCTTTATATCTCTTAGACTCAACAGTCACTGAAGCTCCATGTTTTCTGGTGTGATGGATACCAGGTGCCCACTGAGCTGCTCCATCGCTTCCCCCTCCTCTCAGCTGGACCAGGGGGAAGAAAAATAAGATGAAATTCAGGGTCTAAGACAAAAGCAGATTGATGAAGAAACAAAGCCATACTGCATGTGGAATTGGAAGAAAACAAAGATTTAATCTCTGCTTCCCATCAGCAGTGACCCTTTTCAGGAAGCAGGGCACCAAACAGTAAATGTTCATTGTTTGGAGCAATTTTGTCCTTAATACATCTTCAGTTGTGTTATACCCTAAAGGATCAGCTTTTTGTCAGGAGCACAAATTCAACCATACTCACTATTTCTCTATTTCTTGCATTAAAGATACATATTTAAGTGCTGCTGAATTAGTGACTACGTGCACATATATTGGAGATTAGAAGTGGGCATTAACATGAAAACCAGAAAGAAATGCTTTGATTGATAGCTCAGAAGGAAATGCTAAGAATAAATATAAATACTGTTGATTGCAATTGATGTGGGCAAGTGGTAATCAGCTGCTAATCTAAACAAACAAGACTCCAGCAGATATTTCAACTCTTCACCTTTCCACTTGTCTTTGAGTTGCCTTTCCCAATCCCATCTACTAACAAATTTTCTGCTTGTAATGTTGATAGTGAATGAAAAATACAAGAAATAAGTGTGTGGGTAAGAGAATATGATTTGTGACATCTTAAAAAGAAAACTTTCTATCAAAGCGCAAGCTGCAGAGAGGGGCTGACTGCTATTATTAGCACTAGTTCTCATCTATGTGTATTGTTTACATTGTAAAGTAAAAAAAAAAGACTTTTTCCTCTACTTAAGACCATGCGTGTGGGGAAAGCAAGTATAAAAGTTGAATAAAAATAAACATTAGCAAATTTTAGGCAAATACTAAGAAAAGTAGAAATAATCTGTGTTAAATGTAGGTATTTTCAAATTGAATTCAAGATTCATATTAATTCAGCTTGGGAGGAGAAATAGCACCATGTGAGCTGAATCTCCAATAAAATGAACTCTTACTGTGAATTTTGAATAGATAAACTAAAAATTTATTGCAATGAAGTTATTAGTGGGGAAGAAGGGTGAGATACGAATACACCCAAGAAAATCAGATGCTGCTCATGAATTGGTTGCTTATGGAGAGAGGCAAAATTGAAAAAAAATAAATAGTTATGTGTTGTTATTGAGGAATGGAACAGAGCTTTGTGGTGTTTTGTATGAACTGTGTGTCCTGAAAGATACCCAGCTGGAAATGAATCAGGAATGGAGGTGATGCTGCCTAAAGCAGCTCTGTGGAGTTTCAAAGGTGAGCACCAGAGGCCTCACCTCACCCTGTCCCCACAGCTTTTAGTAACTGCAGCTGAGCAGCAAGAAAGGCCTGTGAGAGTGCAGTGCAGAACAACATCCCCCTAAAGCACACCCTGGAAACTCTCTGAAGGCTCCTTTGTCAGGGCTACTTTATTGTCCATCCACTTTGTTAAAAGCCTTTTAGAGTCCTCATGGTCGATGGGATCAGAGTGGCTACTGTAAACGTGCAGTAAGTCAACAGCAAAGTTCTTGTGCTTTTAATTTTTTGCCATTAAAATTTCATAAGTGCTGTAATCAGTTCAGAAACCAACTACTGGAGTCCCTGAGCCCACGCTGCCAGGCAGCAATCGGTGAATGCTGCATCCTCCTCTTCAGCACATCTGCCTGCTTGAACTGTTCCTCTGGACATGCAGACCAGTGCTTTGGTTTAGCCAGGAATTTCTGTACTCCAGACAATGTATTTCCAATCTTAACGTTTGCTGCTTAAGCAGGATGTGTTTGGTTAGCAGCCACCAGTCAGCTGAGAGGTTGTGACTGGTCAGCTCACTGGTTACTCCAGTGCTCGAGCCTTCCTGCAAGTTCTGTTGAGTTTTAGTATTGAATTTTTGCTCACTCTTCTATTTCCTAGCATATTTTTCAGGTATTTTTATATTTTCCACTTTCCAATCAGCAGTGAATGAATTAAATGTAGGGTGACGTGTTTATTCCAAAGAAAGTTGTTTTCTGTATAACTCCATAATAAGTGTGGGCCTGGAGTCAGATTGTTTCTTATTGACTTGACCTTTAGCAGACCAAGTTCTGTGAGTTGCAGTTTTGTTTTGAAGCCTTTTGCAAACTTCTTCTTTGTCCAATTTTCCTCAGCCTCCCTCAGTTCTGCATCAAACCAGAGAATGTTTAAAACAATTCTTTCACTTGATCGTTTGATGTCAGGACCCCTCAGGACCAGAACAGAAATGTTATGCTTTCTTTTAAAACATTAAGGGGTGACAGATTTCAAATGTAAGCAGTTTGTAAACTGCATTGCTTGTGTGCAGAATACAGTCAATTAGCTAAAAAGCAAAGTTAATTTAGAAATATAATTAGGTATCTTTATAATGAGATCAGGCATATGGACATAGGTGAAAAAAAAAAACCCCAGAAAACAAACTGGCATAGAAAATCTGCTTCCCAGCAGGAATTTTTCCAGGGTTGGGAGGATTTATTAGGAAACTTCTAAATATTAAATAATTTATTTTTAAAAATGAGAACTATTATGATTTATATCATCTTAAAGTAGGATTGACATGTAACCTTGTTAGCTTCAGAGAAGGAAATGACTGTATTTCTGGAATTTCAGCTGCAATGGAGGCTTTTCATGGTGTAACTAAAAAACCCTGACCAGATCAACTTGAGCAGGAGTGAACTTTGCAGATTATAAGTAATGACACTTTGTTCCAGGGACTGTAAAAAACAACAAACCACACACAACAGCAACAACAACAAAACCAACCAAACAAAAAAATACCACAACAACCAACCTTTATTTTCTTTTCTTCTTACACAAACCCAAACATGAAGGCAGGATGTATTTGATCTCATATTTTATATTCTTACCAATAATAATCTAATGCTTGTGATTATGACTCAGGTTGACTGTATAAAGGAGCAAAAGCTGTTTTTAGGGAAAAAAAATGATCTAAATCCCCTTTGCTTCAGGTGTAGCAGGGCTATAGGGAAACATGCTGTGGTTTCTGTTTCACAATAAATTGTTGCATCAGTCCCCACCTCTGGGCTGGACCTCAGTAGGATTTGCCCATATTTGTTGACTTTATTTTTTATTTTAAAAATCAACATGGGTATTGCTAAAATCCTTCTCTTTCCCAAAGCAATAAAGAATAGATGTAGCTGATAACTTCTGTAGCAGAAGTTGAAAGGAAATATTCAAAACTGGAAATTGAAAAATTAAACTTTAACTAAGATGTCATTTCAGAGCAGTGAAGTATTTGGAGGCTGTTAATGCATACAATACTCAGCATTTCCAGACAACACATTATTTTGTAGGAAAAGATGTTCTGTAAAGTAAATTAGCTGACCTTTTAATATTAGGAGTATATGGCTGTTCCAGTTTTACAAGCTGCAGAGTTTATTTGCCATTTATGCCAATAAATAGGAATTGTGTGATCATTCCAATGTCAGTGATGTTTAAAATGAAGACATTTATTCAGGTAGCAGCCTAAATCCCTTGCAGTTGTTGAAGAACACTTAAAAAACTCTTTGCATTAATCATTGTACAGTAGAGAACAGGAGGGTTTCTGAAGTATTTTCTGCCCATCAGTTTGTGGATGGATGGATGGATGGATGGATGGATGGATGGATGGCACCATGAGGAGCAGAAACCTTCCTCATCTTCATTCCAAACCCCTTCAGTGCTTCCTGTGCTTGTTTTGAGTGGTCATTATTCAGGCCTCAACTTCTGTCAAACAATTGCCAGACTTCACAGCCAGCCAGGCTGTAGAAAATCTGTCTCACAGACTTTTAAAGACCCATCAAGGCTTAGATATTTTGCTGATATATTTGCATGTATTTATATAATTAATATTTATTACTCAGGTGAAAAATTATTTTACTGAACAACTTCTAGACTTTTCCTTCAAACTAGATGGGAGTGTTGATGTGTGGGTTCCTGAGTACAGGTGAGATGTTGACATACTGGAGCAAGCCCAGTGCTGAATCTCCCATCTATGGGAGGCTGGAGCATCTGGTGTATGAGAGTCTGAGGAGCCAGGTTCAGCCTAGACAAAGAGGTGAAGATCTTGCTGGCATCTGCAGCAGCCAAGTGGGAAGGTGTGGAGAAGATAGCTGCACTCTTCTCAGGGATGCATGGTGAAAGGATGGGAGGATGGACACTAGATTTAAGTTCAAGAAGAAGATGGCTGCTAATACTTAATTTTCAGTTGCTATCTTTTGAAAATAACTAGGATTTAGTAAGATAGCTGAATGATTAATAAGTGTTCAGTGATGTGGCATCCTGAGGTGTTTTGAGAAGCAAATATTTGTATTTGCAAGAGATAATAATCTAACTATGATTCTCAACAGGGTGTCATAAGATTTTCAGCCAGAACAGTTTGGGAGTACATTGTTTCAGGCTATTTGTTCAAGAAGTGAGAATAGATGAAATTCTCCAATGGGATTGAAAAAGTTGCATAATGATACCATAAAACATTAACTTAGCAGTTGGAAATAACACTTATGAACCACTGGAAGTTCAGTTCTCATGGGTTTAATATTTTCTATAGCCTCATAAATTCTATAGATACATCATCTCTTTATTAAGTCAGAAATTGAATTTGTTTTTGGAAGCTATCAACAATTCTGCCCAGAAATAAATGATGTCCTCATGGTAAACAATTTTGCACATAGGAGATACTGTACTAAGAGAGTCTGCTAAAGGTAAATGGTCACATATTAAGTGTCTTATTGAAATTCAGTACAAAAAGAAGCAACTGCTTCAGAAGAGGGACACGTGTCTGTGTTAATATTAATCATATGTGTTAATTGTCTAGGTCCTCCAAGCTTTGTATCTTCATACAGGTGTTCTCTGTGTTGCTAAACTCCAGTCATTGTGCTGGAGTTTGGCTCTGGTCCTGCCAAGACTCCTGCCCACTCTGTCCCTTTTGCCTGTGGTGAAGTTTAAACAGGAACTTGTGGGAGGCTGTCAACTGTCCTGGCTGATTTGGGCAAGGATATTTCTTTCATTTCCAAGCTCTAGTTCACAGGAAATTCTTACTTAATTTCTTTTCTCTGGGTTTGCTGTGGTGGAACTATGTTGTAAGAAGTACAAAGCAGGGATAATATAATCATCTCCATTGCAGGTTACATAAAAATTTCATTTTCTCTCTGTTTAGTTGAAGAGGTAGGCAGGTTTTCCCCAAGGAGGTGCTTACAGAGCTACATCTTGAAAAGCTCAGCTGATGGAGAGGCTGCTGTAGTGATGGGAGCTGGTGAGGAACTGAGTGAGGACCAAGAGGTAATGAAGGACAGACACTGGGAACAGAACAGGGGAGTAAAGGCAGCAGAGTAGCTGAGGGGGGAAGGAGTGTGGGGTTCAGAAGAGAACGTGAGGGAAAGGTACAGGTGTAATGCTTTTGGATTTGGCCAAAAAAAAGACTTAAAAGAACTTTCCAAGGACTGGATATTTAAATAAAACCAACCCCTCAAAAGTAATTGCCTTTCCAGCACCTTTTGCATGGCAAGTGAAGCAATTTGGGCACACATTGTTAGTATTATGAGTTCATTCATAGCCAATTGGAGATACTGGTTTGGAAGAAAACAGATAGAAAGTAGAACCTTTCTTTTGCCTTCAGTTACTTCAAAATCACTCTTCAGGCCAAGTCCTGACTGTGATGCCTGCAGGGATTGTGGGGGCAGTGAGCAGCTCTGGGTTTCCTGGTAATCTGTGCCTGAGGTGAGTGCAGGTAGCCTGGGCTTTACCAGCTCTTTCAAGGCTTCTCTTCCAAGCAGACAAGGGGTTGCTTGGAAACATTTTCTGTATATAGCAAATAAGATGCTTGTCACGTTGTGGAATGTTTAGCAGACGCTTAGAGAGGAGAAATGATCAGAAATAATATACTTTTATGATACTGTGTATGACAGTTTCCTTCATCTAGATGATTACATTCAAAGCTGTCCTTATATTTTACATTTGATCAAGTGGAACATTTCATATCAAATGTAAATTTTTTTTTTCCTCCTGTCTTGTGTGAGGAAAAACTGAAACATCACAGATTTGGGTTGTTCCAAATGAAATATTGTGGTGTTTATAGTGATGCCAAACAAACAAAAAAAAGAGCAACTTTGGATGCAGCTTTAGTTAATTGTGAGTTTTGTAATGAAACCTGCACACATCAAGAGTTAGCAAATGAGACCAGTGTGATACAGTTGGATTTCACCTGGTGAAATGTTCTTGACTTGCAGGCTGGAGCCTGGCAGTTAATCTGGAATCTAGCAAACACAATGGCAGCCTTTGCTCTACTGGTCTCAGTCCTGGCAACAGAAGGGATGGCTTTTGCCAGCTGACTGAACTGTGTCATGCTGAAGTCTCGCTGCATCCCAGGAGGTCCTGGAGCAGACAAAGCACCTGAATGTGCTCCTGGACACTGTGGTACCTACCATGTGCTTTTGCCTGCACTTCATCTTCTCTTCCCCCATACTATGTGCCTCATTACCTGGGTTTACATAATTGAGAAGATTTTTAGTTGATGAATTTCACTCACACCAGAATACAAATGGAAATGCTAACAAGGAAAAAACTAATTTGAAAAATGCATTTTTAGAGCCTTCATCTGGTAAATTGAAACTGAGCGTAGTGTTTAGTCATGGCTCATAAAGACAAAGTCTGACTAGAGAGTTGTTTATCTTCAGCAAATACAGCAGGCAGACACAATAGCTAAACCAACTACCCAGGCTTGAAGTGAGGAGAGGTTCCTTGACAGCTGCAAGACACTGGGCATGTTTTCAGAGTCCTAAAAATCTTGAGCACAGCAGTAAACAGCCTTTTAAATGAAGACAGGATTTTATCTTTAGGATTCAAACAGCATTCAAGGTGTTGTCCTGATCTGGATTCAAGTAAGAAAGCTCCCATCCAATCTGAGTGAATTCAGTACCTGACTGTAATTGGTATTTAGTCAAATTCCAGGATATGGGAAAATGAGGCAGTTGCTGTTACTTTCACTGTTAGGTAGATTAATAATTTTTGAAGAGGGGTATTATAATGAGATACCCATCCTGTTTAATAACATAGTGCAGGTCATCAAGGTAATTAAACTTTTTTCAGGTTATTTTCAGTCAGGAAGTACAACTGAAAGTTTTTAGGGACAGAGAAACTTAGGAATGGTTGGCTTGTGCAGCACCCCTTAAAATAAATGGATCCAAGGAAGAATAATTCCTGACCTAGACATGGGTGAACAAAAAAACCCATTCATGCCACTGTAACTAGATTAGATCTTACTAAAGGTTACCCGAATGAAACCAGTTATCTCTATTGTACATTCATAATATTTTTTAGGTGGAGTGTGTTTATTAGTTCTGTTTCTAACCAGAGCATGCTTTGTCAAACTGAACAAGCTCAGCATTCCAGTTTAAGGGGTGAGGCTGTTTCACAGTTCCTGGAATCATGAAGCTGCTTGAACTGAGCAGCAACTTACAGCTCTGCTCCTGCTTTTTAAAAGAATAGTCTTCTAAATATGGTATCCAGGGGGTTTTACAACTCAGGTCAGTTTGCACCTTTCATAATTCTTCATCTAAAACATGTTCCTTTCTGGCAGGCAAGTGTAAAACTAAACAGCTGCATTAACCTGAGTTGTGACTTTCACCCCATATTTGATGATATACTGTCCCATCATGAAAACAAGGGGAAAATAATGAAACCTGGTATCATATTTTTAACTGTGATTTTGAAATGTGCAGCATCACATCTTGCTGTGTAGCAGCAGTTGGGTGTCATATATTACAACATTCATCTTGTATGTATTTTTTTCATAGAGAGTTTTTCTTACCTGAAGTCCTTCAATATGTTTCCTGCAGGACAAGTGGCTGCTTAAAGTGTTATTTGAGTGCCATGTCACAGCTTAGCTGGACTCAGATCTGTTTGATTAAGTTTTGCATTTGTTTAATCCAGACACTGAAGAGAAAAAGCATTAATCCTATCTGATCAAGAATATAAGGTTTCCCAGCAAGCTTGAAATTTAATTCTGACTCATTTTTGGGTTCAAATTGTATTACCTTTTGGTTCTTATAAACTGCTGTGTTCAGACTGCCTGCTGGCAGCATCTCCCCTTTCCCGAGACACAATTTGCGGTTATTTTTTGAAAGCCTTCCCATATGAATATACAACGAGACAATAAAGCTCTTTTTCTCTTCTGGAATTTGAAGAACACTGTTCCATGGAGCAGACTTGGCACCTTAAAGTACCTAATACTTAATTAACATGGTAATGTTTCAGCAAAGCCTCGGTTACATATTAATGAATTAATAGAGCTATATCTAAGCTAGTTAGCTTTATGAAACAGAAGGTGCATTTCCTAGAGAATCACCACATTTTCCAACATTTATTATAAGAAATCCACACTAGGTTAGTTGTTATTCATGAACATAATCTCTGAAACACAATTAAAAGTCAGTCATGTAAATGATGAATTTTGTTGCAAGGAACCCTGCTTTATCAAGGTGTTCGGATAATGGGATTCCCTGGCTGTTTCCCTAACCCTGCATTCCTGGGTCTAGCTACTAACTCCTAGCATTTTATATCTGATCCCCTCAAGCATCTCTAATGGTGCCAGGCAAAGATGGAGGTAACAATACAAACACCCTTTGAATCACAGAATCGAAGATATTTGGAGTGCTGGAGGTAACAACACAAACACCCTTTGGAGTGCTTTGGTAAATGAGCTCTCAAGAAAGATGGGCAACCTCATTTCAAGGTCATTCCCAGCTTGAGGTCCCATCCCAGCAAGGCTGAGAATCTTGTTCACCTCAGTGCAACTGTGTGGCTTTGGGATGGGAAGGAAACCACCTCGTGCTGCTTCCAAATATATATGGAATATGTATATTCAGGGCAAGATATTCCTTACACTAAGATGGAACTTACCAGGTTGTAAAGGGACCTCCATATTTTCCTGTTTACGTTTGCAGATGGTTGTGTGTAAGGGTAGCAAATGTTTAGAAACTCTCAGATTTATGAGTCATGTCCTCCCTAGAACAGCCCTACCTTATATTTTCCAGCATTCCCCATTTTTCTAAATTGCCCATCTGACTTTTGCAGAGCCTGGTGCCTGTGTAGTTCACATCTCTCTATTTATCTCCCTGAAATGTTGTTGGACAAGGCAGAATATATTATAGTTTTGGAAAAGGCTGGTAATATAAGTTGATAAAGTGCCCAGTTTAGTCCATTGTTCACAGTCATTGAAAATAGGAGGTTGTAGTGAGTCAGGATGAGGACTGGATACAGTTCTTTCATCGTCTCCCCACTTCATTGTCAGGCATCAGGCCTGGGAAAACTTGTGCTGTATTGGGAACTTGAGGGGGTGGCTGGGCAGGGTGGGGGAGAAGGCAGAGGATGGAGACAGGGCAGCAGTAACTGACTTTTCAGTGGCTTTAATGAAAGCCAGTCTGATATCCAAAGATGGCACCGATGAAGTCACCAACAGTACCTGACTTTGTTGTTCTTGGCCATTGCAGAGTCACCTCGAATATGACCAGTTTTCCTGTAGCTATTTCCACAGCACTGTAGAGGACACAGGGGTGACACTGGGAGAAGCTGCATCCTGCATGCACGGCTCATCTAATGAGCAATGACAGCTGAGCAGAGGTGAAAGGAGAAGGCCTGAAGACAGCAAGAGGAAAAATGGCTGGAAATGGGTCTGTCTCCACATGACTGAGCAATCACTGAGCAAAGCAGCTCAAAACTGTGTTCTCCACTCAGTCCTTGAATGCTCTGACTAGATATATATATATTTCTATACACACACCTCACCCTCTGCTATGATTCTGAGGGCTCTGGCAGGTGCTGACTTGCCTGCACTAAAGGCTTCTGCTCAACAGGTGAAGACTACCGATGTGATTGCAGTTTCTGTGTCACAGTGTAAATCCAGTTAGAAGACATCTATCTCAATCTGTTGGCAGTTGAAAGGTTTTTATGCCTGCCCTGCACTCCTGTTTTGCTGGTAGCATTTGTACTCTCATTGCCTTTCCTCTCCCCAGTGGATTGCATGGTTGGAAGTAACACCTGTGGCCACTGTGCTCTGACAGCTGCAAGACTCAGATGCCAAGCTCTTGAATGTATTTTTTTTTCTCTTGCTGTCATCTGGGCTAGAAGATAGCTTGCAGGCAGACATCTCAGCTATGCTGGTGTTCAATGCCTCTAGCTGGCTATCAAGGTGTCATTGGGCTGGTTAGCTTTTCACAAGTTCATTTCTAGTGTACACAGTCACAGCAAGGAATTTGCTTTCTAATGTGTGCCTTTCTGGGGAGTAAGTTCTGGTGTCTGCAGCTTAATGTGTTTAAAGCTCCCTTCAGGTCATCGTGTGCTCTGGGCAGGGTTGATCACTTCTTTTGTGCTCTGCATGTGGCCAAGAACACTCTAGGACCACAGCAAATTAGGGATGCTCGTAGAAATGTCTCATTAGCATATTGCACTTGACTGCTGCTGGAAGTGTTTGAAATCTAATTCAGTGTTTGGAAACAAAGCACCTGGAGCTAAACAGAGCTGGCTCAGCTAACAGATCACCAGAAAGGAGATTTGGAGTCACAGTCTCGTGGCTTCCTTCTGTTGCTCCAAGACTTGCTGGAGGGTTATATTGGCAGCATGTGTATGGGCTCTTTAATTTAATGGACTCTGCATAAAACCGGGTGAGATGCCTTGGGGTGAAGGAGTAGGTGCCATAGGCTGAGCTAGACTAACTCCATTTGTGTACTTGGTTTCCTCCTGCCTTACCTTGAAGATACACTGGGTCTTGATTACACATTCGTTTCCCAAAAGAAAGGTGTTTCCTTGCTCAAGAACTTGCTTCAAACTTTGCTTGGTGGTAGAGCAAAGGCTACAGAAGTAAAGTGTGTGTTTGCTCAGGGCCATGGAAAAGAACAGGACTGTTGAATGTGTCTGGGAGATGATTTTCTTCATTCCTTTGTAGCTTTGCTGTTTCTTTGTAAATTCAGGAGCAACATTTTGAAAGCATGGCTAACACAGGCTGATTCCTGAATGATGCTGGGTAATGTAGGCACTAAAGTCTTGGTGACCACATCACTGCCTGATGTGTTGGTACATGGCACTGTTTGGACAGCTTTGTGACTCCAACTTAAGTTGGAGAAGTGGCAAATGCAACTTTTCTGCATGGCACACAAAGCCATTTGTAGTAAGTGATATTTCCACCTGTAGACTTGTGCTCTGCATTCTGTTCAGCTCTTGAATGCTGAAGTTTGCAGGTGGAGTTTCAATATTCGCATAATTTCCTCCTGAAGACAATTAATTTCTCCCTGCTCTCTTGTACAGAGCTCTGGGCTTCTTGTGGGAAACGCACCCACAAATTAATTTGGCTCACACAATTTACTGAGGCAACATCATGGAAAATGCAGTCTCCTCTTGTAAGCAAAATGTGTTGGGGGAGAGATGACCTTCAGAGATAAGGCTGAAATGAAGCAAAAACACATTCACTTCCTATTGCACATGGAGGGCTGATTTTTATCAGAGCACTTGGATGCATTTAGAAATGGAGTTTAAGGACAGGGATGGACCTTCAAATGTACCTGTGTGCCTCTAAACATTACCTGGCCAATTATTTTTCTCCTGCTTGTCATACACTAGTCTTTGAGGTGAAAGCTCAGCATGATCAAGGTACTCCAATGCCTTTGTGTGCCTAGCCTGGAATAGATGTTTCCATGTGTTTAAGTGTGAAAACTTGTCTTAAAAAGTGAATGCTTTAATAGAAATGAATATTTTTCTTCCAGGATTTTTTTGTGCATATATAAAAATATATTTTGGTGTATTTTATTTCTGCAGCAATCAAACTCTAAGGTGGTTTTTTTTCTGTTGCTTATATATGGCTGAGTTCCTACTGAACCACAAAACTGGCTTAAAGACCTGCACACAGGGCAAAAATCTTGTTGGCTGTTTTGCTGCAAACAGAGCAAAGATCTCCAAGCCCATCATCCCCCTCCCTGCAAACGGTGCTGCTGTGTGAGCTTAGGGGTTGGCTGGCAGGCAGCTGCCCCTGCAGCTGGGTCATTAGCTAAAATTAACAGAGGATAGAGCCCTGGCAGGGAGTGCTGTAGGGTTGGGCACCCAGGGTCACTGTGTTGGCACTGAACACATCCTGCCTTTCTCGGGGTGTCTGTGTGTGTTTGAGCAGCTGTGACTTGGTTTTCCTCCAGCTCTGCCAGGCATATTTCCTCCACCTTGCTGCACAGCAGCTCAATTGGTTTGGTGGGTCACACTGTTCTGTACTCAAGGCAATTGAAAAAAAACCCTGAAGAAAACTGTATTTCCTGAGAATTAGTTGGGATGGAATTCCTGCCTCTTGGAATGGATTTAATTAATAGGAGTTAATGTACCTTGTACTGCTACACTCTGTTCACCATGCACTGGGAAGTACCAGATTCAGAGGAGCTTTGCTAGTCTTATTACTTAAAAAAAAAATAAATAAAAATACAGAATGATGGAAAATATATTCCAAATAAGATCCAGCTCCAAAAAGACTGCTCTCTTCTTGAATCCTCACTGCAGTGAGGGTGCATTCAGCATAGACATTTGTTGTCATGGGTTTCTTTTGCTACAAACACATGACACTGGTTAATTCTCATGAACAAGGGGGTGTCAGCCTATGGAAAATGTTTGAGTAGCTCCTCAGTGTCTAGTGTTGCTGGTACAAAGGACTTGAACACGCCTCGTGTCATTTCAGCAGAGGCAAAGATGGGACGTGAAGAGCCACTGATTCATCTTGCTGCTCAAGATGTGACTGTGCCAAGCCAAGTGGAGTGCTTTAGATTGGAAATAGCAGTGTGGCAGCTCCCACAGAACCAGCTTTTCAGAGGGTTTGGCTGGGGGAATTCTCACACTGGCCAGAAAAAGAAAACCCCAAACATACAGTAGGAACTAAAACGAGTAAATGGCCCTTATGTGCATCTTACTACTCTTAATTTTTTTGCTTTAGTTTCATGCGGAATTTTAGGAAGTGGTCTGCTTTGAAAAAGGCTGATCTTTATACTATTTTTCTGCTGTTGTACCATATGAAAATCCTACTGTTCACCCTGCTTTCCAGGCTTTGATTTGTTTTGGACTCTCGTGACTGCCTAGTTTTGTGAGGGTTGGGGAGGATGCATCCATGGCAGTAATGTGCTGGCTTCTGTAACGTTGGCATTGCTGAAGATAGCTGAGATCTGCTCTGTAAGCCCACATTAGTACTGAAAGACAGGCTGTTAAAGGTCTGTTCCTGGAGGCTTTCCTGGCCCCTGCTCTACAGCCTGGGCACACTCAGATCACAACCCCGTCAGGCACCAGGGGAGTAAACGCCTTTGATGCTCCTGAGCCAGGGCCAGAAGAATCAGATGGCTGCAGGAAGAGTTCTTGGAAATTTCCTAGTGACTGGCATGTTAATAATGTTAAAATACTTCATCATCAAACAGTAACCAGAGGCTTTGAGTGTGCACCACATCTTGATGGCTTTGCAGTAGTGCTCGTGTCAGGCTGCCTTGTGTCACTCGCTGTGGTCACAAGGGCAGAATGATTACAGACCACTCTTCTAGAAGTCTCAAAGAGATATTTGGGTTTTTTTTTGTGCAGATATTTGATTAAGCAATGCTTCCTCACATGCAAAACTCTTTGGACTCCACCCTGCAGTTGTAATGCTTTTTATTTAAGATGTGTTCAGAATCACCCAGACACCTGCACATCTGACTGCACCCGATTCCTCGCTGCTGTCGTTTCAGTCCCTAACACGATAAAGGATTTTTTATTCCATTTTGGTTTTGAAAGGGAGCTCAGGAACAGCTTTCTTTAATTTTCTCTCAGTAGGAATTTTTTTGTGCTATTTTTTTCCTATTCTTTTCCATCTTCTCCTCCTTGCTCACAGCTCCATCTCCCATTTCACAGCCCAGGAGCCAGCGGGATGGTGTCCCAGGCAGTTCCATCAGTCACTCTGGCAGTCTTAGTGCAGGCTGGCTGATGTGATCAGACAGGATGGCTCTCAGCTCTGGGGCACCCGCAGAAATCCAGAGACACGGGTTTCAGAAAACAACACTTAAGGGTTGTTTTAGGAAACAAATAATAACTCGGGGCGTTGTGTCTGGAGACGTGCACCCCAAGCAAGTGTGGTGTTCTGCACAGACCAAGAGCAGTGGGCTAAATGCATCTCCTTAGGGCAGGGAATGCTTTTTCCAGCCACTCGACTGAGCATCGTTTCTGAAAGAGTTAACACAACTTGGTGCAATATTAAGAGCTTTCTGTTCCTCATGTACAGTACAAGGATGGACGTTTTAAAAAGTTCTCAGTGCCTCCCTTTCTGGGACATTCAGCTTGTGACCTCCTGAATGCAGCTGGTTTCAGGGAGCTGATGAGATAGCTCTTATTTGGCTCTCAAATGTTGGGAGTGTGAAAGCAACTGGCCACAAGGGAGTGTATTGAAAATGATTGAAATGTGAGAGGTGCTGTGTGGTATCAATGTTGTGGTTTCTTTCCAATAGCTTGAACATAAGTGTAGCTATCAGAACTGTTTTAAAAATATAGAACTTTATCTCTACTTCTGCATTACTTGTGGCTGCACAAGGGCCACAACCACAGAAACACCTGAGTGACTGCTGACAGAAGCCATGCTCTTCTGCCTGAAGAAGCTACAGCTGGAGCACGTGGTGCCTTACAGCACCACTGCTGAGGATTCTCATCTGCCTAACCCAGGGCCACAGCTCTGTCTCTCTGGTTCTTAGAGAAGCCCTGGGATCCAGATCCACTCTGAGATGCTGTTTATGGTCTTGCCTGTGAACTTCAGTGCACCTGAGGAAGAGCAGACGGGCTGTGTTGTTTGACTGGCCTTCCAATCAGAATATAATTCCTAAATAATCTTTAGTGTCATGTGGCAGGAGAAAAAGGCACTTATTTTTTCTGATTGGTTACACAGGGATAGCAGTTGAAATGCTTAACATGTTATGTAATTTTAGGTGAAAATTAATTATCAGGAATAGACAAGGCACCCCATGGTGTCACTGTTTAGTCAGTTTTCTATGGAGACTCGCACTAAAAGGAAAAACAATCTTGTTTGGCATTCTGAAGACACAATAAAAACAAACAAATTAAAATTAGTAACTGATGTGTCACCTTATCAGAAGTTTTCTTTCAGCAAGGAGGTGATTGTTCTGTGCCATACGTTCCACTGCGTTAGTGGAGGAAGATGGGAGGGGGGAAGAAGACTAGCAAAACCTATCAAAAAAACTCTCAGACAAATGCTGTCGTTATTTTCCATGCAGGCACTGCCAACTTCTGTGTGGAAAATCTGCTTCTGGACCTGTCCACACAGGATTTTTGGGGATAGTGTGGATTAATTTGTAAATATTGCAGAAATCTGCCTCTGCAACAGAACTGGAGTCTCCTGGAGGGAAGTGGGAGCTGTCAGGGGCATTTAAAATGTTCTCACACCAGTGCTGTGTACCAATGTGATGGTCACAAACAACATTTTGAGTCTCTATATTACAGTAATAAGTGGCATAAAGAAAGAGAAATGAGACTGGTAAAAAAAAAATTCATCAAAAAATGCATTGATAGGAGGAACTCTGATAAATAGAGTGACTGGAGCAGGTAGAGCAATGTAGGCTAAGCTTAGGTAAATCTAATCAGAAAAATGCAAAGAATTATCTTAGTGTTGTTCACCTTAAATGAGATGAGAGTTAAAATGCCTTGGGGATTTCATATAGCTAAGTGTTTGCTAAGTGTTGGTTGGCAGCAAATACAGTTGAAGGTGGGATGCACAAGTTTGGTTCTCCTGGCTGAAATTTTAGATCTTTCTTCTCCAGCTTCAGTGTTGAGCTCTTTGCAGACCCAGAGCCATCCCTGCCATCAGTAGCTGGCTGTTGTGCTTCCCAGGGTGTTAGCAGAGCATGTGGGAGCACACATGCTGTAATGTTGTGCTTTGGGTTATTTGGCATGTGCTGTAAATGAGCATTTGGAAGAGAGAGGAGCTGTGAGCTGGGGAAAGACTGCAAGAATATCAGTGATTTGATTCACTACAGCTTCAGCTGGGCTACCTCTTCCCCATCATTTCTGAGAGTTGGAAAATTAGTGTCAGGAGCCAGAACCAAGCCTCCCACCCACACGTTTGGTCAATATTTTCAGGCTGTCAAGAATAGTCACAGTTTTTTCTTTTTTCTTTTCTTTTTTTCCTTTCCTGCAGAAAGTGTCCAAGTGAAGCTCACATGTGCACTTAACTACATCAGGCTTGTTGGACTTGTGTCTGAAACATGTTTGTAAAGGGTTGGTTGGTTGGTTTGTTTACCTGAAACATTTTCAAAATAGAAAAAAACCTTATTGTAATCAGGTACTTTTTTTGCTTTTAATAGAAAAATCAATGTTTATATATATGGACTTCCCTGGCCATTGATTTACATTCAGAGGCTCAGCCATCCCTCTTCTCTCCAGTCACTTCTGATCCATTTGTCATTTTGGAGGTTTTATGAAGTGTGGCAGAGAAAGGCTGAATCTCTTGTAGCACATCTGTTATGGGTCAGAGGCAAATAACACCACCAGGCAGGAACATACTGCTAATGGGGACCTAATTAATAGATAACATAACATAGACTTTGCTTTGGTTCTCCATTCTTGGATAAATCCACATCACTTTCCTCTGCTAATATTGCTTTGAGAGGCTGTAGGCTTCTTCCATCACAACTGCCACAGCTCTTGGTTGCAGGGATATATTTGGTATATTTAGCTTTAGGCATATGTGTAGCCTTTGCTGAGTAATCAGATCTCTTGCACATAAAGATGAATGAAGATACTTAAAGTTGTGAAGTCTGTTCTCCAGAATGGCAAAAAAAAAAGCCATTTCAGGCTGGTTACTTCAGAAATTAGTGGTTGAGACTGTGTAAAACACCTTATTCAATGGTGTTTACTTAGATGATGCATGGGACACTGTATAGTCCCATGGGGGACTATAGGGGGGGTCTCTTTTTCTTCTTCTTTTGATAAAAATTATAACACCATATTTGAATTTAAATACAAAATATGTCCAGATTTTTGCTCTTCTCGTTCCAAAACACCACACCTTGCTACTTGAGCTAAATAAGTACTCGAGGTCTGTGTCTGAAAACAAACACTTATTTTCTTTCCATGGATGAACCACTATAGTAGATGTATGGTGTCACCAGTCTATGACAGGAGAAAATAGTCTAAACAGAGACTATAATGATATTTTTTGGTGTAAATAATGTTATGGACTTCTTGGTAGAAATGAAACTTTGATTTCTCTTTATTCTTTCAGGGGCAAGTAATTATTTTGTAAAACCTTTTTGAAAATATCCAACTTCCTATTACTACATAATACAAGTGCTACAGAGAATTATGGCAGATGCACCAGGTGAGAGGAGCCAGCTTTGCTTTGATTATTTCCCCTCAACAGTGTTCCTGAGCAGGTAGCACAGAGCCTGCTTTCCTCAGGAGCTCAAGTTCTCAAGCACAGGGGAGAGAAGTGATTCTGAGAAGCAGAAAGTGGCTTCTGCTTGGCCATGGCCCCTAAACGTGGAGGGGAGACTCGAGGAAGCTCACAGCTTCTGAAAGAGCTTCTATTCATCTTTCTGCTTCTACTTGGCTCTCTTTGAAGCTGATGATGGCCCTTTAAATCTGCTGTCACTTGTGCTGCCTGGGAACAGAGAGATGCATGTCTTTATTTCATGTGTTTGCCCAGCTATTGACTGGGATGGAGAGGATAGACAGGCAAACAGCATTGATTTGTAATACTTCACATCTTTCTCACAGAAGGAGGAGGTACAGTTTCAAATTAAAGCAGCTTTTCTCCTGCAGAAAGCAGATATATGCTTGTATCACTTCACATTTGTATTGGACAATATTTTATCATTTAGAAGTGTCATGTTGCTACACTGAATAATGCAGCATGGGCTGACCTACTTCAGTGTTGAAACACTGATTCACCTGTCAACATTTTGGAGCAAATGGAAATATTTGTTCTTGCCTTTAAGTGGATGTGGAAAACAAGAGCAGATGTTTGCAGGCGTGAGTAAAACTCAGTGGACCAAGACGTATTTTTACTGTAGATTGTAACCTGCTGATTTCATCAAGACTACTCTTTATCTAAAGATGGTAGCTGTGATCTCTAACAGAAAAATCCATTACCATGTTTGGCTACTCAGGTTAGTAGGTAATACCTGTATTGTATTAGTCTCTTTGATATATTTTAGTCTAAAGATGAAATATTTGGTTCCATATCTTCTGAAAGTTCTGTATGTCATCAGCAGTAAAGGAACAAACAGTTCAGCTGCTGAGCTAAAGGGCACATCTTCAAGCAGGCTATAAAAGGAGACAACATGTCCAAGCATTTGTTATGTAGGTGTCTTTTTAGAATACTTCATTTCTGTATTGAAAAAGCTCCCAAATTTTTATTAGCCATCTGTTTATAGTAGGTGTGTACTTGTTTTGTTTCCATTTCACTGCAATTACTACTCTGGCAGCAAGAACAAGTTGAAAGCATGGCTTGTCCCCTGAAAGATCTGCTTTGGTTGCACACAGTTGTCTCTGTTCAAATAGAGAGCAGTTCAAATAGAGAGAACACAGCCCCCTGCTCCAGAGCAGGCGTGCAGCCCCATTAGCAGGAGCAGGAATTGCACACAGGATTTGCTGGCTGGAGCACCAACTGTAGACATAAATTTTCCCATTACTGTACTGGCTACAACATATTGCTAGAGAGCATCCACTGCCACCTCCTTCTATCATTCTCTCCCTTTCTTTTTCATAAACACTGAGTGCATTTCTGTTTCTACAGCTTCCAGATACTTAAGGTGTGTTGTCAAGTGTATATTCTGAATTATCTGTCAGAATTAATGAGCAAGTTTACCCATAAGTGGGTCATTTTTCCCTGTATACAAAACAAGCAGGAAGGGCATATTGCAGAACCCACAGGCTGCTGTAGGTAAAATATTACATTGATGTATGGTACAACCTCCTTAATAAAATCGTTGCAGGAGTATTTTGCATGTGGTAGGTGTGTAATATGCAGATGATATTTGTAGCTGACAGGAGCCATCACATTGATTCATACCTCATTTGTGCTGTACATTTTCTCTAAGCAGCAGCAGCAGCCACAGCAGCAGTATCTCCTACATCTCTGTGCACGTGCATTTCCACCTGAATCCAAGCTGTGTCGTGGCCTCCTTTGTTTTACCTCTTGCAAGTGTTAGTTAAATGCTAAATTTCCTGGTTTCATAGTGATATTGAGGAAAATGTATTACTTCCTAGAAAATAAAAGATTGGAGAAAGCAGAGGATACAGACAAGACATGAGGAGCCTCGTTGATGGGAACTCACAGCTCTGTTGCTGCTCTGGAGCAGAAAAATGAATGAAATGGTCAGACACCAAGAGGACCGGGTGGGTGGGTGGGTGGATGGATGGATGGATGGATGGATGGATGGATGGATGGATGGATGGATGGTGCATTAGGGCACAGCTTTGGTCAGTTTAATGGTTTATGACTTTCTTCTTAAGCTATTAGAAGCCAGGAGCTGAGTGTTGCTGTTCAGTTCCAGTGCAGTGCTACTGACAGTCCAGCTCAGACAGCTGGACACTTAAGCCATGGTTTAAAGAAATAAACTGATGTAGAGTGCTTCAGTCCATGGGTGATGTTTTTAGATCACCAATATGATGAATATCTCTTGCCTCAGACTGATTTGAATTTCAGTACTGTTGTCTTCACAGTATCATTGTGAGGTTTCAGTTTTTTTCATTGATCAATTCTGGTTTGCTTTCATGTCTCTTGTACAAGGTGAATAGAACTGAACCATGACTTATACCTGAACAAAAGAGAAATCAATTTATTTTTACTGTGAGACAAAAATATTGTGATCAGCTTTTGGTATGTATCACACCATGAGAGGAAGGCTAAAATCTAGTAAGAGAGATGTGCTCTGTAATGCAGTTAGATAGCTCTTCTACAAGGTCCTACAAAATTCATTTCATTGGGTTTTCAGGGGAATTTCAGTTTGGTTCAGCAACTCCATAACCTTCAAACTAGCAGCAGGACAGTGGGATTTTGCTCAGTGCTGTCTGTCCTGGCTGGCACCACCAAAAATTCTTGGAACATGGGTTCCCTTGCAAATTGTCCAACCCTGTGGAGCTGATGGAATGCTCAGCCTTTGGTGGGATTTCATACTTGAGATTTGAATGCTACTCTTGCTGATTTAAGAGGTTTGCACGTAGGAAAACTAGGTGTGACTCTTAATTATACATGGGCAATAATTCCACTCAAATGAATTTGAGAGTGCTTTACAACATAGTGCATTTTAAACCTAATAATATATTGCGAAGTACAGTTCCTAAATTTCTGTTGTGATGATGTTTCCTTCAGTCTTTTCTCTTAAGGGTCCTGTAGAACACTTAATTTCTCAGGAACTGAGCTCTAGGTTTAATGTTTTCTTTAATAGACTCCCCCACTCTCACAGCTTTTTTGTGTCTAATGAAATATAACTAAGTAGTAAAACTGATTAAGTTGAAAATAGCAGTTTTTGTAATGAGGAAGGAGCATAAAAATGATTTAGGACTAAGATACTGATTAGATTTTAAAGCAAAATCTAACTAATGAGATCTGCCAATTTGATAAGTGATACTTGGATGTAATTTTAATGAAGACAAGCCCTTTTTTTTGAGCTAAAGGAATGTTAAGAGTATCAATAATAAGTATTTTCAGGATTTTGTTTACCTGGAGAGTTCAGCACTTACAGTGATGGCACCTGCATATTCTCTAGACTGGTCTTAACCTTTTCCAGCAATTAAATCATGGCCCTAGGAAGCCAAGTGATAAAACACTTACTAAACTCAGAGAGGTTAGGATTTTGCCCTGAAGCTTCATATTAATATGTGATGTGTTGTTGCAGGTATCTATAAAATGAAGGTAATATGATGAAGGAAGGACTTTGAGAACTGTTAAAGAGAAACTTGGAAACAAAGTAAAATGAGAATTCTTCCCTGACTAACATAGGCAAGTTAAGCAGTCACCCTAAACTGGAGGCTATTTTCCATCTTCTTAAAGTTTAGTGCCTGTACTTTTTGTGCTTTATCAAGCAAATTAATGATTATTGTCAGGTCAGCTCAAAACGTACTTGGTGAGTTCCCCTGTAGATGGCAATTCCCAGACTGCCTGGGTACCAGCTGACTAACTTGTATCTCCTAGACGTTGATGTCAAAAGGAGGTGCAATTAATCTTGGAAAACCCTGTTTTCTTCAACAACTCTTCCTGCTACCTTCCTGTGTGCTGTAAGGGAAAAGTGCTGCTGTAGTAGGGCACTGAAGATGTACTGAGGGCCAAGATCTCTTGGGCTCATGATCAATGTCTTAAGGCTAATAGTGCCTGGGTGATGCCTGCATGTCCAGCCTATGACACCACTTTGCCCTTTAAACTGAGATCTGGAGAAATACAGTAAAATACAAGTATGAAGCCAGTTTTATCAGCCCTGTACTCCAGAGCAAACCTTTCTCCTAAGGTATGTCTCATGTCCCTTAATGGCCCAAGTCCCACTTGCAGTCAGAACAGGTATGTAATTGACCCCACCACCAGTGTTATCATGACAGCTGGTTCCTCAGAGGTCTTCAGACCTTTAAGAAGATGTAAATCCAAGCAAGATGATGACTCGTATGCAGAGTAAAATGAACCCTCTTTAAGCAACTGAACATGGCACTTGCCCTTCCAAGAGGACCACACTCTGCACAGTGGCAGCACATCTCTGTAACTCAGTTGCCACAGCAACCTGGTCTCTACTCACAGCAGAGGAAGCAAAACATACGGTAGAAATCTTGTACTACTGCAAGAAACCTCATGATTTCCAGAACAATAACTCTTCAGATTCAGATTCCCCCCCTCAAACTTCTTTGCACTGGAAATTGGTAGTTGCTTGAAAAATAAGACACCATAGCTAGGAAGCTACCAAAGTTACAAATGAAAAATTGATAGTTTAAAGCTAGCAAATTAAAAGGAAAATTGTTTACACTGTGGGCTTTAGTTTGGACAGGTTTCTATACTAATAAAGTTCGTGGGAATACACTTGAGAGTTCCAATATCAGAATTTAGTGAGAATTCCTTCTCTGAGTTATGTGTGGACACTGGGATTGTTTCTTCTCTCACTGCTGTGAACCTGCTTTTGTGTCTGTGAAAAAGCAGCCTCAGTGGTGCTGGCCAAGTTAGCCCTCTGCTGTGGTTTAAAAGATAATTCCACTTTAGATGAAAACCTCTTAATGTGGAAGTTCACACTGTCTCTAGAACATCACTGCTTTTCATCATTGTAGGAAGTTTCCAGCCATTGGGATTTCAGTTTGATTGTTTATTTGCAATGAGAATGTGTTTTTTTCTAGAAAGAGAACCACTAGGGCCAAAAGTTTTATTATTAACTTAAAGTTTTATTGTTTATATAGGAATAACCTAGAGGTTTGTGGTTTGTTTGGGCTTGTGGTTTTTTTTGGTTGTTGTGGTTTGGGTTTTTTGTTTGGTTTGGTTTGGGGTTTTTTTGTTGGTTGGTTTTATTGCTGTTGTGTTTTGTTTGTTTTTAAGAAGGGTTTATTAAACTTTAAAAAAGAATATTGTGATTGGCCTTTAAATGCATATAGAGAGGATTGCTTTTACATCTAAATACAGACTGACTCAAGCTGAAACCAGGAACAGGGTTTCATAATTTCTGTCCAGGACAGGAGCCCTAAGACAGTCATGTTTGGATATTGCTTTTCTGCTGTGGACCCCTGAAGTGCTGCCAACTCCCCCAGGGTGCCTCATGCTATCAGATCATTTCCAATCTGTGTGTGACACTATTGGCTGTAATAAAAATAATTTATGAATATATACCTATTTTTAACTGAGGGTATTGACGAAGTGAACATAATTTGGAGAAGTGACAAACATTGATAATTCTGGTGAAAATTCTGGGTTAGAAGTGGTCATGCTGGTGGAAGGGTAAAACCTGGAGGCAAACAACTGTCATCTTCCTTGATGACTTCTCTAAAGATTGCTTTCAGCATTGCACAGTCAGCAAAGCTCAATCTGGTCTTCTCCTTTCATAAAAGGTACATTAATTCCTGACTGAGGGCAAGTGATGAAATTGGGGAGTGTAATTTTTCCTAAGAAAATATATATAACAGTGCCTGTGATTACACAATGTCATGTTTAGTGTTTAGTTTATCACTTTAATCAGTGCTAATCCATACTTGGCATCCATATGTGGCAAATTTATAAAATATATTGTTAGAGGCTCTCTAATTTAAGTTCCAATCTTCTCTTTTTGACCACAGCCCCTTAAACATTGCATTTCTGACGGAGGGTAAAGCCAGCACTGGTCAACTTCTCTGGGGGGGAGTCAAGACTGTTTGGGTTCAGTTTCCTCCCAGCTGACCTGTGATAAGGTTTCTTAACAGGTGTGAAATGGTTTTCTCTTGCTACAAGCAAAAATTCCTCAAATTTTATTACTCTTTTCGTTTCTTAATTTAATTTATTTTTTTTAATGGAGAACTAACGGCCAGATCAGCAGCAATCAGTTAAATTCTTTCAATTTCTGGATTGTTTTTGAGACTGTAACTAGTGTAATTAGCTTGAAACTGACTGTGCTCTAGCAAAGAATATTCCACTTCTGAACATGCTGGGATCTTGTAATTTTTAAAACTGATGAAAAATTCAAGAATATTTTTTATAAAAGTGAACTTTATCAGACTTGCTTTGAAAAGAACTATGGTAAAAATGGATAAAAGCTGTAAAATACATACAGAGTAGCTGAGTGAGAATAACCCTGGCTATGTGATTAAACAGAAGTCTGAAATAGATGGAGGAGTGAAAGGTCAATTGTAGAGAGAAATTACTAGCTCCACTAGCAGTTTCGTGTCTTATAACTATAAGACAGGTTGCTCAGGTTAAAATGATATATATTCTATATATGTCTAAGCTGACCTCTAGGAAATTGCATTGGAAATAGACCTGAGAGGAAAAATTGATTGGGAGACGGTGGTTAAAAGAAGTTGTTTGGAGGTTTGAAACAGCAAAAAAAATGACAAATAATCTCCTATGTATCACTTCAGGCTTAGGGAATTCGACCTAAAAATTAAGTCAGTTTTGTTCTGGATTTCTTATCAGTCTGTATGATCTGTGATGTGGATGAACACACATGCTGGGTTTTCAGCAGAGTGGGGTGCTGAAATCAAGTAATGCCTTTGGAATGTTTATCTGGTTGTTTTTTTCCTGGTGGTTGCTAGATGAAATAATGAATGTTCTATCAAATCAGTGCCCGCTTCAAGACAATAATTTTTTGCAAGCTGTTCTGAATATATTTATTTTTCACAGCATAAAAAATAGAATATTTTAATGCATTAAAAAAAATAGAAAAATTATACAATGGTGCCAATGTAAACAAAGCTTGGGATTTTTTTTCTGTGTAGAAGGAATTGCAAAGTAGCCTGTTCCACAGTTCCCAGACAAGCAGTGTGTGTCAATAACTACCTTGATGCATTTTTCAGTATCTCACAGCCTAGTTAATCTGTGTTGTATAAACATATTTCTGTAAGAGAATCCCTTTCTAGACAATATTTTGGCCTTCAACATTTTTATCAACTGGTGTTTCTTAAATGTATATTAAGTAATGGTCAGAGCCCACGTTATGAAGCAGCAGAGAGGGGGACTTTGGTACCACAGCTGTAAATCCCATGGAGCTACAGGAGATTTAGCCTGATAGAGCAGACAACTGATACTGTGTTTTAGCAATGGGTGCAAGCTAGAGCATGAGAGGTTTAGGGTCAACACAAGAAAGAACTTTTTCTCAGTGAGGGTGCCAGAGCTCTGGAACAGGCTGCCCAGGGGG
>JANHGL010009363.1:124389-141901 GCA_024611195.1 Ceyx melanurus | reverse complement strand
TCCTGCTCAGGCAGGGGGGTTGGACTAGATGATCTTCTAGCTCCCTTCCAGCCCCTAATTTCTGTGATTCTGTGATTCTGTGATTTAGCTTGATAATTTCTCAGTGAAAAAAATAATATTTCTGCTATAGTCTCTTTATTTACAGTGTGCCTCACTTTTATACATTACTTAACTACTCTTACCAAGTATTTCTTCTTATTATTAAAAGCATATATTTTTACTGTGAAAAGCAGTGCAGATGGGAAGTTACTGTGGAATCTGGAGGGTCACAAACACCATCAACGCTCTGACTACACAATACTGTTTAATGTTGAAGGGATTGTATCGGAACAGTGCCCTGCATTTACTTATCAAATGTCTGCTTGGCGAGATTGTTTTGTATAGCGAAGTTCTGTGCAAATCCAGCTCTGTCAGATGTGAACAGAACTGTCTCCATCTGTCTCCTTTCAGCAGCAGAGCTCTGTCACCCTCCTCGACTCAGCTTCAGGACACGGAGAGAGGGCTCCTTGACTCTTCACAAAGAGAAGTTGGGAACTAATAATTAGGTGAGTTGAAAAGAAGCAGCTGCAGCAACATTTCCCTTTGTCACGGGAATGGCATTAGATTAAAGTCTGGGGAAAATGTAGGTAAAGCCTACTGAAAAAAACCCCAGTGAATTTAAATTAGAGTTAAGTATTTAATCAATATTTTATTCCATGTAGGCCCATTTGTGTAGAACTTACATTTTTAAAAGTCACTTGTGAATAGCACTTACTATGCAGATTATGTGCATGCATAGAGCTCATTATCAGCAAAGATTATCTGCTCAAAATTTGTTGTGAGTAAACTGGATTGATCTTGTAGGTCAACAAGTAAATTTCTCCACATCAAAGGGATGACTATTCTGTGAGAACCAAATTCCTACTGCAGGCAGCTTGCTAGCTGAAGATTCACTTTCCACATATACTTTCTTTTTTTTACACTCACCAACTGTGTAGAAATTCTCTTAACTGATTCCTTAACTAGAAGTGTATTAAAAATTAAGGTGAGCAGTGTAAAGACAGTCAAACTGAAATTTAGATTTGGGACTTTAACTGAACACTCACGGGAACATTTCTTTGCTTGCACTGTTTGGAAGTCTACTGGAGATCCATTGCTGTTTAACTCTACCTATTTTGATTTTATTCTGAATTCCAAATACTGTTCTCCAACCAGTGAAGGCACCCTGAAAGGGTTGTCAGTTCTACAGCTGTTGTTCTTCGAGCCATTTGACTAATAACATCTGCACATGTGCCAGATGTTGCCCATTGGGCTTTGGGAGAGAATTCTTCACTGTAGATGTTCTGTCCTTTCTGTCTGTCCACCCCAGGGATTGCCCTCTGTCATGAGAATCACACTTTGTGCTTGGTGAATGGACTCTATTTTATAACAAACATACTGAAAACACACACATTGCTGTCCCTGAGGAGTTCACCAGTGCTGTGAATACAGCTGGCTATCTCTGCCAATGGAGTTAATGCTGCACAGAAAATCTTCAACTGCTTCTCAATTCCCAGAGTTTATTTTTGAGTAATCTTTCTTTCTGAGTTCATTTTTCCCTCCTTTAACTTGTTTCTACATTCTCTTTGCTTCAAGTGTTTTTACAAGGGTGGGTTTCTGAGGAACAGAGTAAAAGAAATCTCCTTGATTGGCTAATTGCTAGTGCCTGAAGCCATATATAATTATTTGAAGGTGTTGCTGCCTTGTCCCTTCCCATTGACACCAAAGCTGTGCTATACCTCTGGTTTCATCAGGTGTTTTTCATGTGTCAGCTCTGCATTACTGCAGGTGGATGCTTGAGCACTCTACAGGCAGCCAAAGAGTGAAAAATACAGTGTAATTCCTTCAGAACTAATTCTAGATAATAGCACTTGCATAACTACTTCATTTTCTGTGTCTTCTTTATCATGAATGTTGGCAAATATTAGCTAATTTTATTCCCTTTTCCCTGCATTCCTTCCTTTCACTGAACAAGAAGATGGCTTTTCAATGTGAAATTCCTTTTCTTAATCTTGCTGCTGTGAGGGATGCCAAAAAGTGGAGGTTCTGAGAAAGAGATCAGCACACACTGCTAGTGGAAATGGTTTCTGCTGTCTTCTAACAACATTTGCTATGGCAGATCTATCAGGAAGTTAATGACCCTCTCAGTGAAATGGTTTGTGGTAGCAGAAAGTGTGTACAGCAGTTACAGGGAACTAGGAGCAGATTTCACCAGAGGTACCAGAGCAAAGCAGTTGCTTTGGTGCTGACTACAGAGCCTACAGACTTTATTCTGTTACCTTGGCAAGCACTAATTTTGCTGTTGCTTTTTTTTTCTGTCCTTTCCTTGGTAGGCTTCCCTTGCTGAGTTAGGTGCTAATGTGGTTAAGCTCTGGCAGGCAGAGACTGATTCTATTTGGAAAAAAAAGATTGCACATTTGTGCAGAACACGTGTCAACAGGAGAGCTAAATTCTTAAGAGGAATAAAGGCCTCCCAGTTTTTGCCATGAAGCTCAAGGGCAAACATAAATACAGGACCTGGAACACAGCCTGATAGAAAAGGAGGCAAGATTTGAAAGAACAGAGGCTGGTGTTGAACACTGAGGTGATAAATATGACAGCTTCCCTACTCCTAAGGCCAGCATGGAAAAACACATCAAACCAGTGTGATTCAATGGGGATGTGGATATATTGTGATGGTTTTATCACACAATATTTTTATGTGCACTACTATTTAAGCAGTCTGCTGATTTCTTTGCAGTAAAACCAGCCCACATAAAGAGGTTGGGCTTTGCTCTCCAAAGCTGGCCCTGTGCTGAGCATCCTGGGCTCAAGCAGACTGTCTCATTAGCTCCCACATTCACCACCTAGGCTGTTAGTTTATGAGCATATTGGAAACACTACAGACAAGAAGGATCAATCACACTGTTGTTTGCTGCTGATCAATAGAAAACCTCTGTGACAATAAGCTGGGAAATGCTTTTCCACAACAGCTTATATGCCCGAAGGGGAAAATACATCCCTACCTGTAGCAGTGCTACCAACAGAGGATTTAATTCCACTGCTATTTTCTCTGGAGGGAGCTTTGCAGTCTTCTGATCTGCCCCTCAGTGCTGTTTGTTCCCCATCAGAGTCCTTGGAGTGAGCTGCACTGGGCTGTAATGCACCCAAGAGGCAGCTACACCCTGCCTGACAGCCTGCCCTGCTGTGTTCACTGAGCAGCACCATGGACATCCCAGGTCTGCCTGAGTCCTGGGCACTGCTTCTGTCTGTTCACTATCAGCACTGAATGCTCGAGTAACAGTGTTAGAAAAGAATCACAAGTCTCCCCAAATGGGCAACTAGGTAATTTTATTAATATCTTTTAAATTTCTTAAGAGAAATCAAATGAAATATTTCAGTGTTGCATTGGGCTCTACTTGAGTCCTGATAGGTACATTTCGAGGTGGGCATAAACAAATGATGTATTTTTGTGTGTATGGATGTATGCAAATATGTTAATATCAGGAAAAAAACCTATTAAATTTGCCAAATATCAACTTACACTTCAAGCCAATCTATGGAACATCTAGTTTATCAACAGATGCAACTTTAATGGTAGGATTATAGCCTAGTATTCAAGAGACTGGAAAATTTGGGGAATTGCAGAATAATAACTATTACTATAATTATAACAGCAGGGATTTAAAAAAAAAGATTCTATTTGTCTGACAAACAGCTGCACCTGGAGCTTTTCTTACCAAATAAAATTTTCTCTCTTTATTTTCAAACAGTTTTCAATTTTCTGCAGCATTGTGTATTTTTAATTACCTCTATGAATTGTGATTATTTTCCCTGGAGTTCAAGCAGTAAAGGTCAAATGTAATCATAGTGATGACTTTGCTCTCTCAAGAGGTGTTTATAACATAGAAAGAAACCTTTTTTTTTTCTTTTTTTTTTTTTATTTTTAAAATTGAGACTGTTGTTTACCTACTAAAGCAAAACTGATTGACTAACAAATGCCTTAAGCTAAAAGTCCTTCATGCTTTTTTCACATTTTTCAGGGAGTGCTTTAGTTATTATGAAGAAAACAAGATTAAGACCACGTTAAATTGTTAAAACATGGACTGGAAAACAGGCTTTTAAAACACAATTTTTCTCCCAGAGGTTGAGCCAAAAATGTTCTTACGACACATTTTATAATTTATTTACAGGTTAAAGTTGTGATAATTTGGGGAACAAGCAATTAATTGGTCTCTCATTTAGCATTCTGGAATAGCTACCTTAGCATCTTAATGGTGGTGAAAAGTCTCTAAGGTCTCTGTTTTTTTGCCTTCCTGGAAAGGAGGCTGATCTGTCTGGTAGTGATGATGGACCTGTTTGGGAAGCACCAAGAGATTTTATTTTCCATTAATGCTCCTGCTTCATGCTAAGGCATGAAGGACTGTTGCTATTTAGGTAAGTGTACTTTTAATTAGTTTACTGGATCTCCAACTTAGGCAAAGTTCTTCACGAATTTGTCAGGAAACAAGTTATTCAACAATACAGTGATAATCACAAGGAGATCTAGTTATGAAGCATTTCTTTTCTGCAAGTATTTGAAATATCCCCCTTTTCCTAACAAGAATAACTTCAGGTGGTAAATAGTAAACAAGAGTCTGCAGACACTGTGTGTGGAAATCTGCACTGACACATCTGAACACCTTGGATATCTCCACGGTGGCTTATTTCTGTCTGACAGGAATACACAATGCCAAAGCCAAGTCACTCTGGATATGCTTATCTGAGAACATTACACTGGGATCTGAACCTTCTGCATTATTTATACAACACAACGTCAAGCTAAAACCCACATATGTCCCTCACTTTTGGTTGAACTTACTCTGATGTTGCTATTCCCTGTTGTGTCACTAACCCAGAATGCATTCCACCTTCCTGAACATCTATTGTTATATGTATATAACAATATATATTGTTATATATGTTCAGAGAATATACTTCCAAACCCCCCATTAAGCCAGAAATGGGGAACTTGTGCTTATCTTACAAGCAATATTTTGTATTGTACAATCACTTTTATCACTTATTATCACTTTGTATTATACAATCACTTAATTAATCTATATGTTGATCAAGTTGAACCTTGGTAGATTTACTTCAACTGTTCTGCAATGAAAGCTCTGAGTGAGCAGCTGCTCTTCACTTCTTGAAGGAGGGTAGGACTTTAATAGCAAGTTAATGAAGTCAGTAGCTTGTACTAAATAAGCAACATGACTTTGTTCCATGTATAGAATAGAATATGTTGTAGATAGCACGATGAAAAATGACTACACAGTGATTTCATACAACATATGTAGGCGTAGATAAGAGATACCATTTCTTTAACACTTTATCATATTATGACAATTTAATTTCCTACTGAGTGTGAATAATTTCACTGTGATTTAATTTATCACCAATATTAATTCAAATGTTGGATGGTCTCTCAAATCAGCTGCCTATATTACTTAAGTAGCACAGATTTTTACTTTTGTGAGTTAAAGTACTCTCATTAATATAATTTTTTAGTAAGTGCCACGTTCCTTACTTTGAAAAATAAAATAATTCACACTCAAAAGGAGTGACTCTTTATTCCTAATTTGACTAGGAAATTTTTAAGACAACACTTCTGTCAGTTAAGTCTGTAACCAAGAGGTAAATGATCATGAATTGAATCTAAAGGTTTTGTTTCCTTAAAAACTAAAGCCTCTTGAAATCTAGAACCCAGATATGACAATAAATAAATGATTAGTAACTTTTATTTCCTATATTTTTATGGCTGTATCATAATATACCACTTTGAGAATTTTGCCTCTACTTGTCTTTAAGGATTGTCATGCAGATTAATTATTTTTTAATGAGTAAGTCAAATACCACAGTGATGAGTGCTCTAGAAAAACCTATGGCAAAATTCATGGTTACATCTTCAGCTCACAGTTTGAATGTTGAACAATAAAGATCAGAGTGTGCAAGAAAGCTTCTAATATCTACTTGTGGACCTACTAAGACCTGTGTTTGTTAAACCACAAAGCTTCATCCATAAATAAATGAGGGCAAGGTTAATGCCAGCAAAGGAACTCTTACTCTGTCCTTTCTAATCATTGACCGTCAGTCAATTTTTAGTCTCAGATATTGGGGAAAACACAAATTAATAGCAAGAGGGTGACGTAACAACAGGAAGGTGGAATACACCAATGTGTCAATTGTCACGAGGATTTGCTTGTAAAATTTAAACTCTTGTTAGCAATGCAAGAAATTCTTCTTACTCTGTGCAATCCAGGCCTAGCCAGCTGGTTTTGAGCTGTTTGAAATCCTTCTCTGAGATGAAATGTGTTAGCAAAGGTCAGCATACGTTTATTTCCTCACCTATCTGTGTCATTTTGAACAGCTGTCTCGTTGCCATATATTGCTAACCCGTGGATCATTTGAATACATGATGGTTTTGGCTGCCTTTTGAGCTTTGTAAAAACAAAAAAGATTTTCAGGAGGAGGAATGTTAATGGACTTGGTTGGAGGTCCTGCAAGAGCCTGTTCACTTTGCTCTTGGAAATGAATCATGGCAGCTCCAAAAAGATCACTGGGCAGGGCTTGGAGGGGTTGGACTCATCTGTGCCCAGATCAGTGTGTTAATGACCCTGCCTTAGGAAACCTGGCCATTTGCTTTTGGGCTCTTTGCAGAGTTAAAGAACTGCTACAGCATCTCTGTCCTTGTTTGTGCTCACCTCCCTCAGGTAGCTTTTTGGTCTTGCTTTGGAGATGCTGGTCTTAAACATGAGAATTCAGTTGCCTGTTATCCTCCTGTTCCTACAAGCTCGTTGTATTTGGATGTGCACTGGGCACCCAAGGGCATTTGGGTGCTAAATATTTGAAATTCAGCTCACTTCTCATGTATATTCCCTTGCTGTTATGTCGTCCCTAACACGCCTTCGATGCAGAATTGCTGGTGTTTTTGTTCAGGACTTTAATATGCTAGTCGTTGATTCTGCTTTTGTAAAAGAAGTGAGGCTGGAGTTGGAAATGTTTCTGCAAACAATGGAATAGCTGTTGCCTGCAGCCTAAGATCAAGAATCTGAATGGTTGATGATATGCTGAGCAGAATGAATTATAATGCAGGGTTTCTTATGCTCAACTACACTGAACTTTTCTGGTCCCTTTAAAGAAATACCACTGTGCCAAAGAGGAAGAATTATCAGCCCCTTTTAGCAAACCTAACATGTAAAAGCCACCTCTAATTTTTCAGAGGATATGGGTAATTTTTTTTCTATTTCATTGTTTTAATTTTAAAAGATGCAATCATGCAATGGAAGCTGAAGAGAAATAACTCTCCATATTTCCTGAGGTACACTCACACATTACACAAAATATTCATCTTCAGCTGTTATTTTTGGAATCTCAGAAGCAGCAATTGTTTATGCTGGGAAGCTGTTTTATCTGATCAGCATACAGATGGATGACCAATTTTTTCCTGTATTTCTGTTTACCATAGCAGTAAACTTTTTTCAGTGAACAGACTGTGTAAGATAAAGTTTTGATAGATCATCAAAATCTCAACATTAGGATAAAAACCATAAACCCATTCAGTGAAATTATATGGGTTTTTTAAATTAAAACCAAAACAAATCAGCAAACAAAAGAAACCCAACCCATTACCTGTTTATATATAGGTCATGCACAGTGGTTGAAAGCAGGACTCAAACACAAAGTGCACTGGCTGGGATTTTAAAACCATACACATCATGTGTAGCTTCATCAATCTTCAAGATCAAATACATCCTTGTATTCTGAATGGATAAACACCTTTTATTATCTATATGGCATAAAAATCCCTGTTCTGTCACTGGTTGTGCTGCATGTCCTTAGGAGATGGCATTGCTCAGTGTACAGAGCACTGAACCTTGTCTGCCATTTATTCCTCTCATCTACAGAGCCAGATTATTGATCTTCCTTTCCTTTAGAAAGGACTTTTGAACCTACTGAAGAATTGAGTTATTAATATGCATATTATTATTATTAGTTTTCTTTTGTGGTGGAAGAGGCAGCTAACTGAATTTTCCCCCACCTCCTCCATTCTTGACATGATTTTTAGCTGGCTCTTATTTGATGCTTTCCTAGCCTGTAAACATCTGCCTTCTGTGCAAGTTATTTGGTTATCTTTGATAATTTTAGACTACTTGTTTTCAGATTCTTCTATGTGCCTTTTCTGAAAGGACCAGAATTCCACATAACAAGCACGATGTGGGCACAGCACTGACTTTACCCAGTAGCATTACATTTTCTGAGGTGTTTCTGTATTTAATAATAATCAGTGCTAAGCTACTGAACTGATATGCTCATAAGGCCATTCTTTTAACCTAAGATCTCTTTCAATTTTGCTAGTAGCTGATTCAGAATCAATCACTGGGTGCATAAAGTGAGAGCAGTTTCTTTTGCCAAGTTCATTACTTTACATTTGTCTAGTTTGAATGTCATCTGCTGTTTTATCCCTAATCATTCAGTGCCACAGAGACTTTCTGCAACTCTTTTTTTCAGTCAACTTTTGTTTTTCTTCCCCTGAAAAACTTATCATCAGTAGCAAACTTAATCTCTTCTCCATTCTATTTTCCTGATCATTCCTGAATTGCTGAGCAGCTGAGGCCCCAGTGAAGATTCCTGTGGGATTCCACTGGTGCTTTACCAGCACTGAGAAAATGGACCATTTATTGCAGCTCTTTGTTTCCAATCTTTTAGTTAGTTATCCCTGTGAGGACCTTTCCTCTTATCTTATGTCAGCTTAATTTGAGGCCCATGGAGACTGGACCTAGTTGAATACTTCATGGAAATTGGAGTTGGATGAGTTAGCCACCTCTCCTCTTGTTCTCATTCAGTTTATTTTCAGTGATTTTTGCCAGAAAATTCTAGTGGATTGGGGGTTAAGACTGTCTTTTAAAAAAATTAGAAAGAAAAAGCAGTCATGTTGATGCTGTTTTGAAGCACAGTCACCGCTTCAAAAAGAAGTCAGCCCCAAAGTCTCTTTAACTGCAAAGTTGTTTAATTTGTCTTGGTAAAAGTTATTTATGATGTTCTGATTCAAGAGACATGCACTAGATGTTTGATATTTTTTCAGTAAATACCATCTAATGATAGACTCTAGGACTGACTTGGGATAATTGGAATTGGCAGATCAGTGTCTGTCCTGCATTTAACCATGTTTGACTCTTGGAACACTCAAGTTCTGATGATACTGCCTCAGTAGCAAGTAGGACTATGTCAGTTCTCACTGATTGGAAAAAGAGCAAACTTCATTCTGGGTATTAGTGCATAACCTTAAACTGGTCTTAGCCATATTCTAAATAAAAAATTCCATACTACTTTCAGTAGAGATGAAAGTGCCAGTTCAGTGTACAATGAAAAATGTATTTAAAGGATTCAAAAATATTTTTAAGACAAGGTTATCGTTTGTAGAGCAACACAATTTGTCACTAATTTTTAATGAGACCCTTCTCATTAATTTTAAGGATAAAGGACTAAAAACCTGATCATTTGAAAAAAATCTCAGCAGTTTGCTGCTGCATGGTTACAGGGAATAATCTCTGTGGGTAATTTGGCCATACTCAATTAGAAGCAAAGACAGCACTCTGGCTGTGATATGTTTGTGTAGCTTTCATAATAAGAGATAACACATGAGCATTATTGCACTCTGGAATGGGAATGGTTTGAGACTACATGGTATTTACAGTATTGCTCAGGGCTCTTTCTACCTTCTTTCAACATTAGTTTATTGAATCAAATCTAATGCCACTTTTCAGCTTTGATCATAGTTTTATGGTACAATCCCTCACACACTGAAATACACCTTGTGTTCTGTATAGAGACTGGAATAGTGATTAAATCAACTCTACTATTTTCTAATCGAAAAGCCTTCTGTGTGTGCATTAGGGATTTAGGAAAAGTAAACACTATTTTAATTGTTCAAAGAAACAAAAATACTTCTAAAAAGACTAGATGAAATTATTACATTCTCAACATAAAAAATTTATTGCCTAAAGTTACTTAAAAGCTTAGTAAACAATAAGTATGCTGTAGTCTAAAAAGATTTCTACTTCAATTATATTTATGCTTAGTTTACATAATGGATTGTTAATAGGAGCAACAGACTCAAATTCAAAAGAAAGCTAAATAATTTATATAGGAATATACACGCCAAGTGTATGACAAAGTTTTAATGAATGGATTTTCTCTTTCTGATCATCTCCCCACTGCAGGGAACACCTATTCTGAAATCTTCCTAAGGGGCAGCATGGAAAAAAAAAATGGAGATTTAGGAAACTTGATCTCTCGGTGCTTATTCTGGTGGACAAAAAAGCTAAAATGTGGGAATTATTGCTTCTGTTAAACCCATAAACTGTGGCATTTAAGTTGTGCTTATTGTACTCATTGATCTCTACTTACTTGGGTAATCGGGAAAAGTTTCCAAGCACAATTGCAGAACAAAAGATTCTGAACTGGAACTTATTACTGAATTGGCAGGGTTGAGACCACCCACTTACTGAATTGATCTTAATTTATCTATAGATTGATTTTCTTCACCTGTCTTTGCTGGTTTGATATGTTCAAAAATTATACTGCTTTTTTGTTATTGATGGCAAGCCTGAAACTGGAGTTTAAGCTCATCCTGACTGAATCTTTTCAGTCAGGATGAGCTTAAAAGGTATGAAATTATAAGGTAAAGGTGGTAATTGCTGAGCACCACCTGTGGCAGCAATGTGGGAGGACCAAAAATACCATATCAGTAAATCTTCTCCTGAAAGCATCGTTTTTGTTTGACTGTCTCTGAAGTAGCTGCCATTCCTACTGCCAAGAATCACTGGAGTTTAGGAGGGGTGAATTAGCTGAGCCTTTTCTCAGTGTCTGCAAGGTGGGTTGTCACCCACGTCCTTCTTGTCATGAGTTGCCTGCTTCAGAGTTTGGGCTTTTGGCATCGAGTGGTACCAGCAGCATTTGGGCTGTGATGTGGACAGGACAGGGTGCCTGTGGATGTGTGTAAAGGGCAAACACTGGCATGGCCACACTGACTCTGAGTACTGGTAATAGAACAATGTAGTGCTTGGCTGTGTCAGTGGGTTCTGTATGTTTGGGGCTTTTTTATCTTTGAGTAGAATTCATCAGCCTTAAGTCTAGTTGTTGGCCTTTATATTTATTAAGGCTATTTTTCAGTTCTTTGACCCCAGGTTCCAACTTGGAGTAGTGGAGCATGTCATAGAATCACAGAGTGGTAGGAGTTGGAAGGGATCAATGGCAATCAAGTCCAACCCCCTGCCAGAGCAGGACAAAACCAGAGGAGATTACACAGAAATGCATCCAGACAGGGTTTGAAAGTCTCCAGAGGAGGAGACTCCACAACCTCTCTGGGGAGTCTCTTCCAGTGCTCTACAGCTCTTAGAGTGAAGAAGTTCTTCCTCATGTTGAGGTGGAACTTGCCATGCTTCACCTTAAATCCATTGCCCCTCATCCTATTGCAATGCACAAGTGAAAAGAGTTTTTTTCATGAAGCCCAGCCCTTAGCATGGAAAAACTTCCGATGTTGTTATAATGCAGGATGGCAGCACTGTCATCATACACACTTAGCTTGTAAGTTTAGAGTTTTATCAAACAGATAAGATTTTAAAGATTCTGCTTTCTCTTGATTCTGTTTTACCCAAAATGAGAGCTGATGCCTGGAAGCTGATCAATTAGGACAGTTGGAAAGTACTGTTGCCAGTCAGCTGATGCTGAATACTGAGTAGCTCCATTTCTGTTAGTGATGCTGCTCGGATGTAGAGCACTGTGATGTAAAGCCCTGTGCAGAATGGGAGAGCTGAATAGCAGTGTTAGTCACCACAAGAGAGAACAGGATAATACTTTCAGCATGAATACTTTCAGCCTACAAATTCCCAGTCTGTCCTCCTGCCAAGAGAGCAGATCTGAACCAATCACTGTCCAGTCCCTCAGCACCAGATAAACCATTTTGTGTGTGTGCAGTAGAAGCATCACCTGTGGTGGCATTTGAATCCAGACTCATTCAGGAACTTCTGCTGCCTTATTCCAGGGAGTTTTTTCCTTCAAATGAAAGATTGTTTTGAGAAGATAGTGTACTTAGGATTTATTTTATTTTAGTTTTTGTTGTTGTTGTTGTGTTTTTGTTTTTTTTTTTCTTCTCAATCAAACTGTCATGAAGGGTTAATAAAACTCCTGTATTTGCAGAGATGCATTCAGCATTATTGAGAGCTGATGTATGCATTTGTATGAGGCAGGTGGCTGTGGCACTATGGAGAACAGTGTGTTGTTGAATGTTAAAGGAGTGGTTTGGTCCACTTGCTACCAGAAGGGCACCGAGGCACTATGGTGTGTCCAGAGAAGGGCATCGAAGCTGGTGAAGGGCCTGGAGCACATGGCTTGTGAGGAGTGGCTGAGAGAGTTGGGGTTGTTTAGCTTGGAGGAGGCTCAGAGGAGACCTTCTCACTCTCTACAGCTGCCTGAAAGGAGGTTGTAGCGAGGTGAGGGTCACTGTTCTCCTAGGTAACAAGTGATAGAAGAAGAGGAAATGGACTTAAGTTGCACCAAGGGAAGTTTAGATGAGATATGAGCAAGAATTTATTTACTGAGCAGTCTATCAGGCACTGGAGCAGCCTGCTCAGGGAAGTGGTTGAGTCTCCATCCCTGGAGGTATTTAACAGTTGTGTAGACATAGTGCCGAGGGTTTAGTCAAGGTCTTCTCGTTGTTAGGTTAGTGACTGGACTAGATGAACTTAGAGGTCTTTTCCAATCTAGCAAATTCTGTGTGATTCTGTAAAATGACACGTGGATGAGCCTGTCTCTTCTGACACCACAGATCAATCATGTTGCATTAGTTTGCTTTTTTTGATGCTGTCATATTGCTTTATGTTTCCTGAAGGTGATACAAACTCAGTGGAAGAGAAGAATCAGGGCCGGCAGCACACAGATTAGGTGCAACACCCTGGTTTGGATATGTTTGTCTTTCCTAGATTGATTACTATTGTATTTCAAGGCAGTTTACATTATTTGCTGCACCAAACATGAAAATAAGCCTTTAGATTTTCACATTGTGAAGGATCTAAGTTCTAATGACAGAACCCACTGTGGCAATATTTGAACACTGCTTCAGAAGCTCAAGGTAATTATGAAACCTCAGTGCATTGCTTTGTTAAATGTCCTGCTGATAGAAACTTTGCATTCCCAAACTCCAAAAGGATAAAGCAAGAAAATAAGAAGCTAATCAAACTCCTCTGTCGCTATTCCTGGGAAGGTTTGAATCCACTGATGTTTTCATAATACAGTCCAATTTTACAGGTTGGGCTGAATATTTTTCAGCCAGTTAAGTACCTGTCATGTAGAGTCGCCTCTTCAGAGACCAGATCTCCTTGTGGAAATCGCATAACTGAGCAAGCAGGGAGAATTAGAATTAATGCCCACCTGGCACTAAAGACCTTCTAGTAATAAACCCAGCATTTTCTAAAATAACAAAAATCTTATTTCCCACAGTAGGAGATAATCATTACTAATAAATTTATTATCAAGAAATGCTTTGTATTTATAACTCTCAGCAATCTACACTGAAGACTTGTGATGGTGCAGTGAATGTCCAGCAAATGTAGAATAATCTGTTACAAAGCTGTGAGATTTGATGGTTTTTTAAATGCAAAAAGCTGCAAATGCAATTATAAGACTAGACATGAGTGAATGCAATTTGAAGACAATTTAATATATAAAGTTTAAATTGCAAGAATGGTTTTGTAGAATAGAAAGCAAAAGCACCTTGTGAACCATTCTAATGAAACTGCACAATTTTATTGGAGGCCTTTTCCCTTTAGCCATTTTTACCAGTGTGTCAGATCCACAAAAAAGGACACTGAAAATGCTTACCTCTTCCACAAAAAAAAATAATGCAATTACCTGTTTAGATCTGAAGGAAGATATCTGAAAATTTATATTCAAGTCAAGGCTGCATTACATGTTGAAGATCCTGTTTGAAAGAGAGAGAAAAAAAGGAAGAGATGTGTAGGTGCTGGGGTGTTATGAATCATTCTTTAATCTTCTGCTGAATACTTAGGAGTTAAATTCTTTTTTGTCTATAGAACTATTTTTGTTTTCCCTTCCTAATTAATCTCCTTGTTTTTGAATTCTCTGTTTCTTCAATAGTAAACAATAACACCGATGAGTAAGTTAAAGAGTTTTTCTGTAGGATACTCTTTGTAGCTGATGGAGTGCATGTGTTTTTTTTAATAGTGGAAAGGATCAAAGAAATTGGATTTGAGGTGTTTAATTAAGTCTGTTCACAGACAAATGGTCTGGGTGAGTGGCAGGTTGGCGTGGAGCAGTCCACCAGGAAAAACAGCAATTAGAATGAACCCATGGACTCTACAGCAAGATTTTTTTTCAGGTTCAAGCCACAGAACTAATTTAGAAAAGAACTAACATGATGTTGACAGAGAATCAATAATGAAAGCCACCATAGGATATCTCACTAATGTGAAGTTGCTTTAACCCCACCCCACAATTCAACATTTGTTCACAATTTATGCAGTTTTCTATCTGCTGTGGTAGTGTGTTGTGAATATGCACACCTACTGTGAGGAGGGCTTTTCCTTTCCTCCTCTCTCATCAAAATGTTGAAAATTAATTTGCTCTTTATAGATTTAAGAACCGTTTGGTGGAATCAGTCAATTTTATAAGTGCTAAGTATATTAAAGAAATTGGAGTCCCGCTGGAGTTGGTGACAAATACTTTCTCTGATTTTATTTAGGATGGAAATTATTAACATAATGCAAGGCAGTGTAAATTCAATGTTTGTATCTAGAAATGAGGCAAACATTTGCATTTGTGTCTCTGCTGAGAGGAGTGAATCCACTTCTGCCCAGTAAGTTCTGCTGTTATGTCAGGTGTCATTTTGAGTGCATGGGAGTAAGTACTTATATTCTGATTTTGTGGAAGAAGATTTAGGAAGGCCTTCAGGAAACCCATCCAATCAGACTCTAACTGAACACCGTATATTTTTTTCTTTTTCCTGTAGGTCCCCAAAATGAGTGCAATTGGCTGTTTGTCTATATTTGCATTGATAGATTGTCTGAAGACAGACTGATATGCATAGTGGATATAGCTTTATTTAAAAGGCATGTGTATTGGAATGAGCTATTCCATATCCAGCTTTATTTCTTTATGGACTACCACCTACTTACTAAGCAGTTTCTTTTTTTTTTTAATTTGAGTATACTCATTATTTTCTGTACATTTATTTAAGCAGAACAAATGTTGGATTTAATTTCAGCATGTTCTCTACATGTATAAAAATCCTCTGTTGTAATATTAATAAAGCAAATTGTGTTTGTCAAACCTGATCATCTTCTACAACCAAGTAACCTGCTCAGTTGATGTGGGACAAGCAGTGGATGTCCTCCTGGTTTCTCTAAGTTTCCAGTAGGGTTTCCTGCAGCCTCCTCTGCAGCTGCTCCGTTGTGGCCTGGACAGGGTCTGTGCAGTGAGGGGAGCTGGTAAATAACTCCTTCTTAAACTGGCAACCCATCATAAACTGAGTCCCCAGAGATCAGCACTGGGTCCAGTGCTGTTTAGCATCCTTAATTCTGAGAAAACCTTTGTATCCATCACCGTGCATCCCCTGCCAGTTACTCAAACCTTGGGATTGGAGAGTCAAATTCATAACTGCTGAAAGCACAAAGTGAAAACTGTGCTGTCAGCTAAAAGACAGCCTTAAAGATTCCTACTCCTGCTTGTGGTCTAGGGGACAGTGCATTATTAGGTTTTTTCCTATTCCTAACATGTCCTTCATTTGCTCTTAAGATGTCATTTCAAAGCACTTTCTTGCTAGCTGAGACTTCAGTAGAGCACATAGAGGATTCTGTGCACTGGGGCATGTTGAGTTCATTCTCATTAGGTGTTTGCTAAATCTCTGTGATACTAAAACAAGTATCTTGGAATTAATGTGCAGCAGTGATTTCAATTAAACATTTGCTAAAGGCTTTTAATGTCCTTATCGGTAAAATTCAGTGTGAGCCTTAGATTAATTAGTTCATGGTTGTATAGTCCTTTGGAAATATAAACCACTAAATAAGAAAGAAATGCTATTATTTTACTCTTCTAGATTCTGCAGCACCATGATTACTTTCTGCTAAAATTTTTCTTCAGTCCTGGAAATGCTTAAAACTGAACTTACCTGAGCGTTGCAATACTGATGAATATCAGTTATGTACAGAATTGTTTACATAACTTTATCAGTTAAATGTAATTCTGTGTTTTACAGCTCATTTTTAGCTCTTAATAAGCTCCAGTGTATTTAAAGCTTGCCAAAGGCAGATGGAACAGTCCCAAATATAGAAAAGTAGGCATCTCCACTTGAAAAAAAACAAAAACAAACCAAAATTAAAAAAAACCCAAAACACAAAGAAACAAAAAACCACACACACCAAAAAGACACTGACAGTGGCCCAGGTAGGTAGAGAAGTGTGTGCTGATTTCTACCAATTTCTTTTCTCAGACTTAACTTTTCAAAGCAGTGGTTTCAGGTTCAAAATTTAAATATCCCTTCAGCACAGAAAGGGAATAATTTCCTTTTTAATTTTTTTGTTTCAATGTTTGATGCTTCTGTGCTTACAGATTTTGGCCACAGAGAGGGAACTCTCTTCTCCAGGTACAGCATGAGCACGTAATCTGTATTTGCTGTCTAAGGCCCTAATAAGGTCAGTGTTTAATCACATATTCAAATACCACTGGCCATAATAGCCCTTAAACAAACATTTGCATATTGTTGTAAGTACATCTGCTTTCCTCAACACACAGCAGTGCCAAGGAAAATGGAGCCTGGTGCAGGTGAAAGGACCCAGCCAGGGCTGCAGCTCCAGGAGTCTGCTGCAGTGTCTCTGCCAGCCAGGCCTGAGCAGCACTCACTGAGCCACAGATGCTGCTGCTTTTGGTCTTTGGAGCTTTCGGCTCAGCAGAGCCCATTTGGAGCTCTGTGGAAAACTCTTTGGGCAGTCACAAGTCCAAGGACTACAATGTGGCATTCTTAGGATAAAGTCTCATAACCCTTTTCTCCATTTTTCTCTCAAGTAATCCATGGCTTCAGCTGTGTAGTTTTATCCAGAGAACAGTGTCTGTTTCAGCAGCGAGGGGTTTTCAGTGTTTCTTGGTTAGCTGGGACATGTTTGTTATTTTCATTTGGATCAATGAATCTCAAAACCAAACAAGACTCTTGCGTCTTGTACAATATTTTTAGGCTGGTTTTTGTCCACATTTGTAGCTTCCTTGGTTTCAAACTTCAGCTATTTTATTTCCTTCTAATTTCCTTGTCAAGGACTTCTTCCAACTTCTGCAATTTATGAATTAACAGAACAATGTGGAAGTCACTGTGTTAAATAAGCTCCACACATTTTCTCTTTCTTTCTTCCTTTTTCTATCCTTTTCCTTCTCTCTCTTTGTCTCTCTCTTGTCTCTCTTCTTGTGTCTCTCC